>CAEFZY010032241.1:0-17878 GCA_903066815.1 Brachyrhaphis roseni
GTTTCTTCAGTCCAGGGACATCAAGGTGAGGTTGGAGGTGATTCTTACAGTAGGAAACCAAACAGACCAGACAGGACTTGAAGGCTTTCAGTTTCCTTCCAGTGCAGACATCACAGGGAACATCATCAGGTCCAGCATAGCAGTGATCAGCAGGAGCAGCAGGGAGTCCAGTCTTCTTCAGCTGCTCCATTTGCCTGGGTCCTTCAGTAGATCCAGGCAGATGGAACGGGAGAAAGTTTCTTTGTCCAGCTGATTCTGCTCCATTTCTGCACTCAGTCACAGTGACTGTCTGAGTTTCACTTCCTGAAACAGAAACAGGGTTGAGCTCTGCTTTGCAAATCAGGTTTAAATACAGAGAGGCTGCATCCAATCAGCTTTCACCTTCAGCAGGTGTTGGTTCCTCCTGGACTCAAGGTGTGTTTGAGCAGAAAGAAGAGGGAGGAATGTCAGGGTTAAGAAAAGTCTGGAAGATGACTGACCAAATGAACAGCATAAATAGAATCAGACCAAGTTTATCTGTGTATCACATTTCAGCAACAAGGCAGTTCAAAGTATTTTACATCATAAAAATATCATACAGTCATAAATTATGAAACGAGCAATAAACATTGCAGTTTATCAAATGCCATCAAGCAAATACACATAAATTATTGATCAATGTCCTACTGACTGCTAATCAAAAGCAGCTCTACTCAGGTAGGTTTTTAGCCTTGATTTAGAGGAACTTAGTGTTTCGGCTGTTTTTGTAGACGTTTGTTCCAGATTAGAGATGCATAAAAACTGAATTCTGGGGATGCAGAGCAGACCTGAGTGGTCTGTAAGGTTGGTAAAACAGCCGAACCTGAAGGCGTGCAGGTTAGCAGGCAGTGGCGTTCAGCTCTGAGGTGAGTGACGGAGTCGCTGTGTCTCAGATAATCATCCAGTCAGGACCTTCACAGCTCTCTGCTCATTGGTAAAACTGAGCTGCAGCTCCTGTCGACGCTCTAACAAATCACCCGTTAAACAAGGACAGGGAGAACAACCTCATCTGCTTGATACTCTCCTCCCATAAACCTTCGACCTCACATGCCGTGCGTTTCTTACGACATGCAGTCAGGTTTTATTAAGCCGGGACGATCTTCAGTGCCAGGAAGCATCAGTCCTTTCATTGGAGTCCCTCATTCTGCACAGAAACCAGGCCGAAATGTCCTGAAGCCGATGTTGTTCATCTGCAGCACTAGCAGCATTTTAAAAGTATTACATTAACTATTAATATAATAAAAAGATTCATATCCATTTTTCACATTTTATTACATTCATTCTTTCCAGCCCCGGACCATCACACTACCACCACCGTGTTTGACTGGTACTACGTCCCACCAGATGTAACGTGACCCACATTGGCCAACATGGACTCTAACAGAAGGATTTCCCCAGAACTCCTGAGATCATCAATATGTTTCTTTTACTCGATGTTATGGTCAATGGAAACACAGCTGGCAGGAACTGCAGAGGTTTAGATGTTTTTATTTCTGTTTTTTCCTGTGATCCCCTCCATGAGTCAACGATGCGCTCTTGGACTCGCTCTTGGACACAACATTTTTCTCTCCCGGGAAGGTTCTCCACTCATCTTTTCTCCATGTGTGGATCATGGTTCTCCCCTTGGTTCTCTGGACTCCCAGCCTGGTAAAAACAGCCCCTTGTTCTACATTTTGCTTCATACAGAGGGTCTGTGAATCTGTCTGGGTCACCATTTAACCCAATCACTGATGTTTGGCCGTGACATAATGTAACGCGCTAGATCAATAAAGTTTACGGGAAATTGAGTGTCCTATAATCTAACATCTCTCACTGCCAAGAGAGAAGTGACGAGCCAAACAAACTTCTTTCCCAGAAATAAAATGTCTCAGACGTTCCTCTTGTTGGTCAATATTTGGAGGCATGGCCAACATGGACTGAATTGTTTTGTTCACATCATCTGCTGCCATTGCAAATCTACAACCCTACAATTCTAAAACAGCACAGGAAATTGACAACTCCTCCTTCTTCAACCAATTAAAATTTAGCTTAATGGGAGAAATCCCAGACAGAGACCTGAAGGCAAATGAAAATCTAATTGTACATGAAGGCGATGGCCAGACTACTGGAGTCCCAGAGCCTTAAAATGTCTCAGCAACCATTTCCAGGCTGATGTAAATGACTTCCTTGAATTTCTTTAGATCAGGGATCAATGTGTTGCTTTTTGAGATCTTTTCGCCTACTTCATGACGTCAGGCAGGTTCTGCTTAAGTAAATCCTCGGGTCTACAGGTGAGGGAGGATCAGGCAGCAGGTGTTGCTTGGGAAATTGAACCTTGGTAGTTAATCACAGTTTGTTTGCTAGATAAGTCTGACTTTGACTGTGTTTTTCTCTTTGCGTCTCCAACCAGCATGGCGTGGGGTTCCTTCACCTGCTGCATGGCCGCCTCCGTCACCACCCTCAACTCCTACACCAAGACCGTCATCGAGTTTCGACACAAACGCAAGCTGTTTGAGCAGGGCCTGCGCGAGGAGCAGAGCTACCTGGACCAGGAGGCCTTCCACTACTTCCGGGACCGCTCCCTGCAGTCCGTCTCCGGCTCTGTGGAGGTCTACCCCGGCCACGGCGGCCCCAGAGCCGGACTCATCGGGCCCGGTCCGGCTCCGGGTCCGGGTCATGGGAAAATGAGGGGAACGTCGGCCTCCATAGACCTGGGGGAGAACACAGACTCTCTGGGGGAGGAGCAGTGCTGAGGCCTGGAGGCTCTGGACCGTTTTCCTCAGCAGACCCCGCTCAACAACAGAACTGGACCAGAAATAAAATGGAAACGTACGGATTTAATGTGACAGATGCTGTTTGTTTTTGTCAAAATAAATGATGTCAGTCTGAAATGTGAGCGACTGATTGAAGTCCGTCACACGTTTGTGTGAAGAGAAGACGTTGTCTGTCCATGTCCAACCATTTTTCAACATTTTTAAAACATTAGCAGTTGAGTTCTGTTAAATTTTGATGATCAGAATCTGCTTTAGCAGGAAGTTAATCGATATAAAGAAATGCCAAAAGGCAGAACAACAACAGCAGAGAAAATTCAGAAATGTTTTAAATGTTACTAAAATGGCTACATCGCATATTCCCGTCAGGAAAAGGGCAATGCAGTTAAACCTTTACAATATAACACATATTAGCTTTCTTTTATTAACCTTATTGAGAAGTTGGAAAGTATTTTAAAATTGTGTCACTGGTTGCTGTGATAAAAAGCACCAACTTCTACAAAATAATCTGATGAGATTATCTGATGAATTTAGATTTAAATGAAATAATCCGATAGAGAAAACAGAAGGATGCCGCTGTGTGTCTCGACCAGAGGAAACTGTTTGAGTTGTGTAATGCTTTGGTGGATTGTAAACAGCAGGGATTAAATTGGCTGAGAATCGCCGTGGTAACCGGGGGGGGGGGGTTTGGGGTCAATGTTAATCCAAACACAAGTTGCAAAGTCGTGTGCCGCCCGGCTGCAAACTGCCGGTTTGTGCCGGATCTCAATGTTCTGTGATGTAAAACGAGCTGAAAACATTTTAACGTTTTGTGTTTTCTCTCTCTCTCCGTCCAGCTCAGTTCCCAGTAAAGTTTCTAACTGCAGACTGAAAGGACTGTGAAGAAAAACCCTTTCAAGAGTTTGGGGATTTTTGTATGATGTCGACTTTTTTTTAGGTTTTTAGTCTAGTGGTTATGTATGTATTAAACCAACATACTATTAACGTAATACCTAGCTTAGCTAGTACTGCTCGGGCGTAATGAATACGCACGTATTCTGGTAAGACACGATGCTCTTGTGCAGCGATGACACAAACCTGTTGTTTGTTGCTAAATGAGGTTCGGCTCTTTCACAGTCCTTGTAGGAAGCATTAGAGTCCTGTCTGCGCCTCCTGAGCCTAATGGGGCCTGATGATGGCGATGCTTCATCTCAAGGTGGAACTGCATATTTCAGTCAGCAGCACAAACAAACTGACTGACTGTGTGACCTTCTCCTTTGATGACGGCGCAGTTGTTAGCTGCATAAACATGCCGCAGGTTAGAAACACAAATAATCAACAGGGGGTCTGAATGAGGAACAGAGGAGTGAAAGCCTGGATTTCCATCATGAGGCGAGTTTAATCAAACATTTTATTTCCAGATACTAACAGTCAGTGGCTTGTTTTTACCTCCTAAAGTGAACCAGGCTGAACTCTGTTCTGTTTGGGCGTCTGTTTGTTTCTGTTCATGTTAACAGCTGCTTTTTTCTCACAAAACAATTATTTTAAATTAAATACAAAATTTAGTATAGAATTAAATATTTTTACTTGAATTAAACTGACAAAATAAGCATAATTTTCAATTTAAACCCCCTTTTTGTTGCGAAATTGTTAAATAAATAGAAATAAATAGATATATGAGCCCAACAACAAATATATTTATCTTTTTAAAACTTATTTAGGTAATTTAACCATCAGATTGGAGCAAAGTTCATATTTCCAGAGTTTCAGGAAGCCCTGATTATAAATGGAGCTTCTTTAGAAATGTGGACTGTGAACGCTGACATTAGCGTTAGCTGCTAGCCTGCTACATGTTTAGCATTGAGATGCTATTTTAGGCTAAATGGCTTTGCTCCCTCCTTTTAGTACAACTTTAACAGAATAGTACTTTCCAGCGTCCAATAAAATCAGTTTAGAAGCAGAAATTAATCCAAATCGGGCCAAAAGAGGCGACTTCTTCCATCCGTTGTCAGCGGATGCCGCTTGTGCGTCAGATTTACGGGTGTACCGGAAACACGCCACAATGGTTCCGGCTTCAGATGTTTGTATTAAAACAAATTTTTTAAAATTTATTGAGTTTGTTTTAAATCCATATTACTAACAAATATAAATCAGTGCATTAAGGTCCCAGTCCTAATAAAAATCAGATTTAATTTGAGGATTTCATCCATGTAAAAAGTAACCACTTTCATAAATTAAGTGGGAGTAACCACATATTTTGGTTCCTTTTCACTCTGACCTGATTACTGCACTGATCTGTAGAATCAATAAATCATTTAAATATAACCTGTTTGACAACATGAAGTATGCTCATTCACATCATGTCTCGACCTAAAGAACAGATGAGAAACACAGTAATTGATTGATTTATATTATTATTTAATTTTACTTAACCAGTTAGTTGAACAAATTCTCATTTTCAACAACAACCGTTTCAGAAAACAGATATCTATGAGATTGAAAAGGGTCATAAATCTATAAAATTAAAACTAAAAGACTTTCAAATCACAGAAAACAACATTTTATTCAGAACAGAACATAAATAGCATCTCAAATGTTGGTTCAACCTGGTTCTTCCTGCAGTATAAACAGGTTTACTGCTGCTTAATTAAGCAAACAAAAACATGCTAATTATAATAATATAGTAATAATTAATCAGCCGATAACTTTATGTTATAATAGAAGCATTTTGAAACATATTTGTGTTTTAGTTATTATCCCAGCGTGCTCCTACAGTCAGAGAGCATGTTGATCATTAAAGGTGGGACTTTTTACAAGGTTGCTCCTTACAGAGCATAAAACACCAGGGATCTGCCTCCTCATATTTCACCTCACACTGAAACTCCAGCCTTCAGAAATCTCTCGACTGGCTGTGATTTGTGTCCTTCTGGCCTGTCGTTCCTTCGCTTTTTGCTTTTTCATGCATGTTTGTTCCCGAATTACGCAGCAGGCCGTCCATAAATATAACCTGAGCGAATAAAACATGTCAGAGCTGCCAGATAAACATGGGCCGCTGTTTGTAAAGTTATACAGTAAAAAATTAACAGCTATATTTTTGGTTTTTCAGCAAGTCGTAGAAAAAAATGTGGGCATTCATTTTTTAAAGTTATATTTTCACCATTTTATTCAAACATTTATAAATGTCAGCATTCCACACTAAATATTTAATTCACAAGCTAAATATTTAGTTTACAAACTACATATTTAGCTTTCAACTTAAATGTTTGGATAGGACACCATTTAGTTTGGTGATGAAATAATTAATTTGGAACTAAATATTTAGTTAGCAAAATAAATAATTAGCTTGAAAACTGAATATCTAGTTTTCAAATTAAATATTTGGTAAGGAAGCTAAATATTTAATTTGCAAACTAAATGTTTAGCTGTGAACTAAATATTTAAGTCTGAACTAAATATTTAGTTTTAAAACTAAATATTTGTTTCCAAATTAAATATTTAATTCACAAGCTAAATATTTAGTTGCCAGCTAAATATTTACTTTTCAAACTAAATTCTGGTTTCAAATTAAATATTTATTTTCTAACTTAATATTTACTTCTAAACTCGTTACTCATTTTCAAACTAAATATCTAGCTTAGTCTCTAAATATTTAATTTGAAAGCTAAATATGTAGTTTGTAAAATAAATATTTAGCCTGTGAATTAAATATTTTTAAATGTATGAACAACGTGGTGAAAATATGTCTGAAAAGTTTATTTTTTTCTCTGACAGGCTAAATAAACCAAAATATTTAGGTTTATATATTTTACACAGTGTTACAGTGTTATTTTTTACAGTGTAACACGCTGGTTTCTCCCTCCCAGTGTGGATCTTCAGAAGAACGCCTTCTTTAAAGATAAACAAGGTTAACAACAAGCAGTGATGAAACCCGGCGCTGGCTCTGGACGCTGCAGAGACGAGAGATTCTGGCTTTAACTGGACCGTTGCTCCGGGTTGCATCAGAACGCGACTCTTTGATGGTCTGACTGTTGTATTATTTAAACTGATGAAAGGGGGAAAAGGGCACAAACATTATGAATGGAGATCCATTAAATAAAGTCAACATCTAAAGATGGAACAGAGTTCCCCTAGAGGAGCAGAAGAGTTTTTGAAGCTTCAGAGATGAACTCGGGTTGGTAGAAGATCAGGGTTTTCTAAGTCCGAGGATGAAAAAAAGAAACAAGCGTTAAAAGCAAATTCATGTCCTGCTGAATTTGGAGGAAAAGACGTCTTCATATCCAAGACTCGGGTTTCTAGTTCATGTGAAAAGTTACATCCAGAGATTAATTGTATGATTCATTCATTTATTTTCTTGGAAATGCAGAAATTTAACCTATTTGTGCTGCTTTCAATTATGAAAGCTGGTTGTTTGTCAAGCTAGTTGTAGCTTCTACACTGACAAAATAACAAAGCAATAATCAATCCTACTAAGAAAGATGTGATTAGTTTTGCTTCGAAGTTGATAAAATCAGCACAACTCTGATAAAATGTCAACTCATTTTATCTTCAAAGGCTTTATTTTCCTTTGATTTAAAAACCAAACTGGGACGTTTTAGCAGTTTGCTTCTTTTAAATCTGACTCGAGGAGACAGATCTTTTAAAGCTGTGGCGCCTCGCCTCTGGAATGAGCTACCTTGCACTATTCGATCTCTGGATTGCATAGACACTTTTAGGAAACAACTTAAGGCCCACTTTTTTTAAACTTGCTCTTTAGCTCAATACTGTTTTACTGTTTTTGTATGTTGCTTTTAATCTATTTTATTTTATACACTTTGTGCAGCGCTTTGTGACCCTGGTCTGTGAAAAGCGCTATAGAAATAAAGTTTACTTAGTTTACTTAAAACATTTACAGTAAATTTTAGTTAAATTTAATCAATTGCTCCATATTTTCTTGTTTATATCAACCATAAAACTCAGACATAAAATAAAGGTTGGAAAACAAAACAAGTTTGTGAGGCAGATACAGCAAATCAAGTCAAGCCTCAAACCTTTGTAGCTGCTCACATGGAGAAGATTAAATATTTTATAATCATAAAATATTACAATCATATATAATATTCTATAATATTATACATGATATAATTACTCAAAAACATCTATGGAAAGTCAAAATTCAGAGAAAAAAACATAGATTTCTGCACTGAGTTTAATGTCAGAATTCTTAGTTTAGCTTTAGATTATTTATTTTAGTAAATTAACAACATTACAAAAGACAAGACAAAGCAAAATATTATTTTGCAAGCCAATAATTTACCAAAAAATTAGTAGGCTGAAGCAAAGGCTTCTGCTTGCCTACGTCAGTTTAAAGTTGTAATTCTGAGAAATAATAAGCAAAATTCTGAGTTTAAAATCAAAATGCTGAGGAGAAAAAAGTCAGAATTTTGTAATAAAGGTCAGAATTTTGAGAGAAAGAATCAGAGATAAAACTCATAATTTTCATGGTTCTAATCCTCTTGTATGACTGAGTTTACTACCTGAGGGATTGTTTCATTTAGTCCAGCCCGCCTCCAGCATGGCGGTGAGTCTGGAGGTGAGTCTGGATGTGGCTGCCGGTGAGGCCTGACATTTCAGGCGGACATCAGTCACCTGATGGCGGTGAAGCTCCCTCGGCGCTCCGCCTTTCACCGGAGGGCTGACAAAGCGCAGCGAGCGGAGGAAGCTGCAGCAGCTGGTGGACGGATATTACACTGATCCTTTCCAACCCCCAGAGGGAAGAGACTGCTGGAGGGGGAAGGACCAGGCTGCAGCGCGGCTGAAGGCAGGAGCAAACAGAAAATAAACTTTAAATGACAGATGCTGATCTCCTGAGCTTTGGAAGAAGTTCACTTTTACAGTAAATAAATGTTTCAGCGGCGGACAGATAGAGGAACAGAAAGAGGATTTACTGACACCTGGTGGCCGATTTATCACACTACAACCTGGAAAATCATCCATTAAGCATCCATCCATCCATCTATCCATCCATCCATCCATCCATCCATCCATCCATTTACTCAGCTGTAAAATGTTTAAAGTCTTTTTTAAATCTGAAACCTAATTCAGAATAACCAGGTCACATTTTATAATTAGGATCAATAACTATTGTTTTCACTTGCCTGCCTTCACTCATATAAGAACTTGAGATGAGGATTAGCATCATGATTTCTAAATTTTCAACCACAACTGTTTCACCGGTTTCCAAAAGGTGTAGGAGTGCTTTCATGGGAATTATTGATCATTCTCTTAAAAGTGCATCTGTGAGGTCAGATGATGGATGAGAATACCTTTCTCACAGTCTACGTTGCAATTCACCCCAAAGGTGTTTTATTGGGTTAAGATAAGGACTCTGCATTTCTTCTAAACTAAACTCACTGGAGTGTTTAGTATGGAGGAAACTTTAGGACTGCATTTACAGAACAGCTGCCAGGCTGACGTTCGCTGAGCCTCAAACGTTCGTAGAAGCAGTTTGGGTTGGATTTTACACACGAAGTGACTGGAACACCTGAATTTAATGATTCGGGTAAGGGCTGAGAGCATTTACAGATAGCAGGGTTTTGTGTTTGCTTGACACACTTCAAGCAAATTATTTGACATTATCTTTCTGCTGACCTCATCTTATCCTATTATGGCTAGGTTTGCCTTGCTAAGCAAGCAGGATTTGAATATTTACTGCAGTTTTATTTCACCTGATGTTATGATGCAGGAAGCAAACAGATATATTCTTCCTCCAACCTTCCTTTAACACAAAATGATGATTTCATCCTATGTATAAAAGCAACAAACCATCATGCCGGCAGTCAAACACGGTGGTGGCAGTATGATGGCTCGGGGGTGTTTTGTTTCATCAGGCACCGGTCAACTTATCGAATTGACAAAATCATAAATTTTGCTCTCCATCAGAAAATCCAATCTAAATCAATGATAGAATGTGTTAAATTTTCTGACTTCTTATAGAAGTTAGCTGTGCTACCTTTAGTTAGCTGTCCTTTCTGGGTGCTAGTGCTAGTTTGTGACTAAAATAACAACAAGCAGAGATTTAGATACTATTTTCTGTTTACCTTTGTCCTTTCTGGGTCACTACTACCGGTCTAGATGGAGATTCTGTACATACTGTAAACAGTCATTCATACTTAATGTTGACGTATTCTTCCTTTTCTAACTTCCATTTGCAGCTAGCTATACTGTGTGGTAAAACTCTGCTTCCATTAAAAAAACATTTGTCCCTTGCAGATTTCTTTAGTTTTTGCTATTTTGTTACTGTTAATTGTTTCAGATCAGTTTCGTTTTGGTTCAAATTCAGTTGCCAAACCCAGGCCAGATTATGGACTCACCTATAGAAACAAATCACTTGAACAGAACCTGTCTGACAGCATGAAGTAGGCTAAAAGAGATGAAAATCCTTCCCTGATCTGGACTGACTTATGAACAAAGTCATTGTTAACTATTGACATGGTACTTATCTGTAGGGTAAATTATTTATCACAGTGGTTGGTTTAGACCTTTTTCTCCTTTACTATTTGAGAACAGCTTTTTGTGTTTAGTAAGGTTATGTTCCTCTTATATTTAAAAGCATATTATTTTTTCTTAAGTTTCTGGTTTTATTTATTTATGCGTCCTCCTCCTGTAACGGTTAACTGCTGCAGTTACCAGCTAGCTAGAGTAGCTACTACATCAACGAAAAGAACAAGTTACGATTTGATTTTTTGCTCTTTTTATTTCAAAACAAATCAATTTTGTTGATAAAATATATTTAGAGGGATATAATTAAACCACCTTCTATCTTTAGGAACGTTACAGCTATGCTAGCATTTTGTTAGCATGTTGGTAACGGTTTTTAACGGTGACCACCAGAGGGCGCGCTAAATCCGTCGTCTCAAAAACTCTTCACTACCAAAAAATTAAAAGCCAAAATGTCAACAGCAACCATCCCATTACAGTTGGGTGGTTCATTTATTTAGTCACATTTTTTTATATGTATTTTTTTTTTTTTTTTTTACGGAAGCTGTCTGACCAGCTCCTTGTCCTGCTCGATTTCTGGGTCTGGTGGTTCCACCACCTTCTTCTTCGGTTTAACGGCCGCGGACAGGTGCTCCTTCCGGATCCTCTTCTGCCTCTGTCTCCCCAGCAGCGCCATCACCTCCTTCTTCTGGTCGGCCATGGCCTGGTACCGCCGCCGCTCGTCCTCTCTCTGCCGTTCACTGCACACGGTGAGTGGGATCGGATCGAGAAAATTTGAGGTTCCGCGGCGCTGCGGACGCGCCACCGGTAGCCGTTGGCGGATGTCTGCCGATGCCAACCGGGATTCCAGCGGCGGAAGAAGGGCGATGGATTTCCAGATCTGTCGGGCGTGGGACCCATCCTCCGCGGAAGAGCCTTCAAATACCACGAAAAGGTCGTCAGTTTGTCCGCCTTGACCACTTTGTTTTGCCATTTTACTTCACCAAGATTTGTTTCCAAAGCACCTCCAAAACTTCTCAGTTGTTTAGTGAGTCACCATGGAAACGAGCAGTAGTGGTTGTCAAAATAAAAGTCGATGAAGAAAAATGTAGGAATTTTGATATGTTGTATGGAAGCCTATTAGGACCATCTGAAAAAAAATCTAAGAAGTTTAAAATGATTAAACTTCAGAAATCCTAATAATTATGGTAATTTGAAAGTCATTTCATGTTAATATACAGAATTATGATTTTGTATAAAAATATCTTGGTTTGTACCTTATAACTAAGGCTTTAAGTTTGGACAGTGAGTCTGATGTTTATGACACAAAGCCCATGAAGAATAGTGCAATAAATTTGATATAATTGAATCATTTGTATTAATATTACAAATATCTTTATATTATTGTTGAGGATTAGGACACTAAAAAATTTACTTTAATCTTTGAATTCAGATTATTTTTTTCTCAGAATTCCAACTTAAATCAATATAAAATTCACAATGATATATTTAGAAAAATAAATTATTAGTTTGTATCTTATAATTAAGAGCAGAAAGTTAAAATATGGATGGTAAATTCCATATTTATCACTTTCTATCACAAAAAATTTAAAAAAAATAAAAATTGCAGCAGCAGGTGTACCATCTTATAAAAACTATGGAAAACCACCTCACCTGTGAAACGAAATGCAAATAATTTCAACTTTAAACATCAGATTATCACCTTAGATTTAGAGCCTTCATGTCAGATTACTTTGAAGCATAAGTAATAAAAATGCAAGTGTTGTTCCAGAAATGTTAATTTTACAGATTTTAAACTTATTTTACCTGAACAGGGATGCATCAGTCCAGTCTAGGGTTACAATTTGGGGTTTTCATTATAGTTTAGTTTTATTTCATTGTGACTTTTTGTTTGTGTAATTCAGTTAGTTTTAATTATTTTTTTAAAGTTGTTTGCTAGATTTATTAGTTTTTTTTATTAGTTATAGTAGTAGCTTTAGTTTTTTTCACACTTTGGTTGATTTCTAGGTGCAGAATTCAAAGAGGTGAAAGTTTTGTAATTATGTTTACATCGTTTGGGTGATGAAAACTCAACAGAAGATACAATTTTCCAAAAATGTATGGAGTTATTGTTGAACAACCAACTGACTCTGGCGTCTTCTCCCAACGTTTCCTGTCACCATTTTGCAGACTAGTGGAAGTGGATCACCTTAATTTTCAGACAGATGACGTAAACTGCTTGTGTGGGGAAAAAGTCAATTTCACATCAATTCGAAAGGCTATAAAATAAATTCATAACAAAGAATATTAAATCTATGATTTCATTATGTTTAAGCTAGCTTTATAAGCGCACAATATGGCCCCAGTTAGTCACAGTTTTTTATTTATTTCAGTTTACTAAAATGTTCTCTTTGTTATTTTGTTAGTTTTACTTAACGATAATTTACTGCCCTCTGTCAGTATTTGGTGCAGAAAGTGATATTCAGCATTTTAGAGAGAATTATGAAACTACAGAGGAGAAAGAATCAAGACTGGAAACTGTTTTACTCTCAGAAGTTTGGGAATAAAACTCTAAAAGTGTGATAAAAGTGTTTATTTGCCTTAGGATAGTTTTTATGCTGCTCCACAGGTGCTGCTGTTGGTGTGTTGGCGATAATTCATCGTTGGTCCAGAGTGAAGAGCAGGAAAGCCTGAATGTGGGCAGATAGAAGCAGATTTTGCTCGATGGCGATCCACCAGCTGTGGGAAGAAGGCGGTGGCGGCGCGCCGCTCCACCCAGGTGTCGCTGAGAGGGGGAGGAGGAAGAGTGACATCATCTTCATCATCTGCATCACTTCTTTCACCTGACATGATCTTCTCATTTCCCTGGAGTTCAGGCAGCAGCATCCTGCACTGAGGACTGAAGCACAGAGCCGTAAGTAAGAACAGCATGAAGCGAACTCTGCTTCTATTCTGATTCACTTATTTCAATAGTAAAGTTATGATTGTGAAAGCCAAAGAAATGCAGGGAAGGCAGCGGAAAGTTTCTCTTCTGTTAGATTTTTTAAATTAAATTTTGTTCAAAAGGAATTAAAAAGCAGTCAGTTTTTCTTGTTTAAAGTCTTTATGGGAGATCAAATCCACATTAAAGATGCTGCATTTATTCTTGCTGGTTGTGCAGCTGCTGCCACACATGAGTACATCCTGACATGTCACCATTTTGGTGTAAACGCCAAGCTTGGCTGGACTCAGGAGCCGCTGCACCTTATAAGGTGAAATGCCAGATAAGTTTCTTCTCTGCATCCCAGTTGGGGCTACTAGGCTACCAGGAGCAGCAAGTTAGCCAAACATGGGCATTCCAGCATGGCAGCTCTGCTGTTTGACTATCTGTGTGCTGCTTTTCATGTTTTATTACCTGCTGTTCAATGGGAGGTCAGAGAAGCACTGTGACCTGCAGCTCAGGATAAGTGAGTAAGTAGCTCGATGCAAATCAGGGGAAAAGTTCCCAGGTTGTTATCAGCAGCAGCAATAAGTGGGGCAGCTCACTGAAACCGGGTGGATCTGTTGGCGTGCAGCGAGTTGGAGTCAGAATTGATGAGCTGATGTTTTATTTAAGAGTTTTTCTGTGTTTAATCAGGTTTTATAAAAGCCTGTAGCTACAAGGAACACTTCAGAACTTTTGATGTTTGCATCTTATTTTTATAAAATGTTTGCATCCCTGTATGAAAAATATCTAACTTATTATTGAATCTGAGTTTTTGGTGTCACTTTGATAACTTTTCTGTTATTTTCTTTGTTAAGCACTGGGCCTGTCGCAATAAGCAATAAGTCAATTAATCGCATGATAAATTAAAGTGAGCTCAATAATTTAAATTTCCATGATTTATTGTTTTTCTATTTCTACCAAAAACTGGATGATAAAAGTCTCCAGTCTGTTTGTTTTTGAAGGACAATTTTGTTTACAGAGACTTTATAATTAATTTTATTTGTTGTTTTGTTTTTTATTTTGGATATTTAAAATGTCTTCCAGTTCCAGAGTTAAATGTTTATTAGAATTTTAAGTTTATTGATCTTTGAGAAAAAGTTCCTGCATTATTATGCCATTACCATTATATTACGTGGAAGTTGTCTCAAAACAACAATATTATTGTTTATCGCAATAAAATCTATTATTGTGACTGGCTTATAAAGATTTATTATGGTATAAAAGTCTATAAAGCTGGTTGATAAAAATATTAATTTTACTCATAAGAACATTCTTGAATTTTCTGTTCTCAGATTAATCCCTACAGTTTTTCTTATTATGTCAATTAGAATATTATTGAAAAGTTAATTAACTTTAGCAGCTCATTAAACATATTATATGGATTAATTCTGATTTTTCAAGATTTACACTGCAAAAACACAAAATTTTGCCAAGTAATTTTTGTCTATTTTAATACACTTGAAATAAGACAAACTAACTTACAAATAATTTTGAGCAAGATATAGAAGCTTGTTTTAAGTTAATAATTTCTTAAAATTGATGAAAAAGTGCTGGTTACATTGGCAGATTATTTCACTTATAACAAAACATTTTCTCATGTTATAAGTGAAATAATCTGCCAATGTAACCAGCACTTTTTCATCAATATTAAGAAATTATTAACTTAAAACAAGCTTCTATATCTTGTCACTTTTAAGTTGATTTTGTCTTATTTCAAGTTTACTAAAATATTTGCACTAGAAACTATAAAAAATATTTGGTACGACATTGTGTTTTTGCAGTGTATACTGATTTTCTGCTTACAGCTAATGAAAACACATTTTAGACTAGAGTGTAGTATTGTATCTGATTAATAAATATATATTAATACAGAAATGTGGGCTTAAAGCTGCAGTATGAAACTTTTATAAAAAAAATTTTTTTTTACATATTTGTTGAAACTGTGAAAAATATAGTTCCTCTGCCTTCTCCCAGTGCTAACTAGAAACAACCAATCAGAGTCAAGAGGCGGGTCTTAGTGCTGTCAATCACCTACCCCCCCTTTCTCTGTTACGCTGCAGTTGTGAAAGTCAAAGCTAGTTAGCATAGCCACCGATAATGGCATGAAAATAATTTTCTGCCATCATCGAGGTGAGTCTTTACTACACATTTAGTAGCGAGTACATGGGATTGATTGACAGCACTAAGGCCCTCCTCCTGGCTCTGATTGGTTGTTTTTGGTCTGAAGCAATGCATTTCTTCTGACGGCAGTAGCAGCTTAGGGAGGAGGTGAAGGTGATCGATCTTTTCACAGATTATCTGTCTCATAATATACTGTCATGTTTTAACAAATATGTAAAAAAAAAAACAAAAACATAATTTTTATAAAATGCACAAACTGAAGCTTTAAAAGTAGAGCTAGGTTCCCAAACTTGGTTAAAAACCCAGCTGCACCATAAACCAAAATGAGAAGGGTCTTAGTCAAACTATTATTTCCTGTCTTTAAGTTCTCAAATTTACTAAATGTGTTGATGTTTTACTCCTGTGATATCAGCAGGTCAAAGGTCAAGCATTTAGAGGAAACATCAACCCCCACCACTGCTCTAGAAACCGACGCCAACCCCAACATCAGCTCCTCCACCTCTGTAAAGGCCAGCATCCCTACCGACCCTGCCAACATGGCCGACCTCTCTACGGACGACAGCAAGTTCCTCTTCCTGCAAAACGACTTCCGTAACAGCGGCGTGGCCCAGGCCGACTGGGCGGCCAAGAAGATGGTGTGGGTCCCATCAGAGAGGGAGGGATTCGAACCCGCAACCATCAAGGAGGAGAAGGGAGAACAGGTGCAGATTATTTACACAATTCTTTACCTCCTTGGCGTTCCTCAGGGATCACTCCCTGTCTTTTTAGTTTATCTACATGCTTACTCTTGACCGTGATGATTATGCAGAAAACATAAACTAGTAAAGCTGCCTTGCTATTCTAATAGTCTGACCAGAATTGATCGATTATAAATTTAAAGGTTTTGAGAGATATTCTGCATGGAAAAACCTCTTTTGGTTTATAATTAAGGTAGTTTCATGAAATAAAACCAACCATGTTTTTAGATCAACATTTGTCAAACATTCAGTTGGTTAAATCTAGAATAAATTAATAAAATCAGTCCTCCTTTTCTAAGCCCATCTGAATTATTGACAGATTATCTTCTGTTCTTGATTCTTTCTCAATTGTTTAGATTAACGTATAAAATTCACCAGATAAATCGTGATGCACATGCAGCACTGCAAAAACACGTTTCAGTTAAAATGTCTTAGTTCACTTTAATAAGACAAAACCAGCTTGCAAGTAGCTTTTCATCACAATATAGGAGATGATTTAATAAAAATAATTCCTTAATATTGATTAGAAAGAACTAGTTATTATTACTAGCAGAATATTTCACTTATAACAAAAGCATTTTTTCCATGTTATAAGTGAAACAATATGCCAGTATTTGTGTTTCTGCTCAAACCTAAGTCGGTACTTTTTCATCAATATAAAGGAATTATTTACTTAAACTGAGCACAAATATCTTGCTGAAAAGTTACTAGTAAGTTAGCTTTGTCTTATTTTAAGAGTACTAGGATATCTGGACTGAAACTAGACCAACAATACTTTGTAATACTTTTTTCCCAGTGAGTAGAGTGATCTGATTTTATATTTTTAATCTAAAAGAACCAAAATTTAATCAAAATATCTGATAAGCAGCTCACTTTTCACCTGGACATTAAATTAAAAGGTAATAATCAAAGTTTAATTCATGAAAGTTCAGAAATAATTTTATATTGAGTCTAGAAGTTCCCAAAAAGCTCTTCACATTTCAGTAATACACAAAAAATATTCTACTGTTTGATTAAACTCTGCCGCCTGCTGATGGAACCAGGACAAAGTTTCACTGTGTGTGTTTTGTCTTGTTTCAACAGAGTGTCTGTCTCTGAGTTTGAACTTTCTTCTCCGTGTCCTTCAGGTTCTGGTGGAGCTTTCCAACGGACAGAAGGTAACAGTGAACAAAGATGACATCCAGAAGATGAACCCACCCAAGTTCAGCAAGGTGGAGGACATGGCTGCGCTCACGTTCCTCAACGAAGCGTCCGTCCTGCACAACCTGCGAGAGAGATACTTCTCCAGCCTGATCTACGTGAGAAACGCCGTCATCTTATCGCTTGTTTTGGTGTTTCATATTCCACCTGTATCAGGTGACACTGCAAAGATTGAGCTACACATTTTCTTTTTCAAATCTGTACTAATAGCATGCTAACGCTAATTTGGCTAAACAGTTGAGAAGTTAACCTCCTACGGCTAGTTTTCACGTTAGCATGCTAATGTTAGCCTACATGCCATTTTCCTCAGAAAACTGGATCTCAGATGTTGAAATTACTTTAAACGCAACTGAACCGTCGTTTTGTTTATACTTTAGAAATCAGTTAAATTGCTAAATATTGTGACCAGGCTAGCTACTAGCATTACTAGCCGATTGCAGAGTACTTCTCTACATTGTTTGGATTCTAACACCACAGCTATTTTTTGAAGTACAACGTTTTGGATGACAACTTTTCACTTCTATTTTAGTGACAATATATTGAATTTGTTTTACTCAAGTACAAATTTTGACTATCCATCCATCCATCCATCCATCCATTTTCTTGCACCCTTATCCCTTGTGGGGTCGGGAGTTGCTGGTGCCTATCTCCAG
>CAEFZY010032243.1:0-161684 GCA_903066815.1 Brachyrhaphis roseni
ACTAAAGTGTTCATTCTTGCTGACATTTTAGATAACTTTGTGTTGGTCTGTCATTTTTTTTTTTTCAAGGCACTTTGCATTTAATGGTATGCAGGATATTGTGCTCAAACCATATTCTCAGAGAAAAAACACTCCTAGTAACTTGGAACGGTGGGATTTCCGAAGCAAAAGAGCCACCAAGCCATAGTATGCAGGCTGCCACTAAAGTGATGCTGCAGTGACGCATCCATCTTTTCCTCCCACCTCTCCTGCACCACTGAGATTGGAAGTGAGCGAGACGGGCGAGGAGAAAGACAGGTTTCTCTCCTCCCCATCCCTCCTCATGTGCCCCCACCTCCCCACCTCAGGCTTCTGATTTGAGAAAGAAGAGAGAGGAGGTGACAGGCAACACAGGCTCTCGTCAACCTTACCTCAAACCTTCCTGTGTTCTCGGTTCACACAGGAGAGAAGGTGACAGGGCGCACATGGATAAAGAAGCCACAAGCGCACACGCATACTTAAAGTGCACATTCACGGCTGTGCGCACACGCTGACGTCTAATCTTTTCTTTAGATTATCGCAGGCACAGCAACATTCAAAGCAAACGCACTTTAAGAAGTGGTTTTGCTGTTGAATAACATAACTTTTCTCACAAAATACGAGTGGCACATTAACTTCAAAATTGTTACAAAAATTACTTAGCCCTTTTTTATTTATGGTAACCAAAAAAAAAAAAAATCAAAGTTTATAACAATTTTTAATCATTTATTTTACCAAGCAAGTCATTTTTGAAAACCAGAACAAGTTTTTTTTTTTTGCTCTGTCAGATTAAAGAGAATATTATCAGATAAACAGCCCTGTTTGTAGTTTTTGTGTGCTCCAAAGAAAGCGTGCAGCGTCTTGTCCTTGCTCCAATGTCAAGGCAAATATTCCCGTTTCACTGCGTGCATCTTGTTTTTCAGTCAAGGGTATCTATGGTGTTTGATTAGTCTCGAAAGGCAGGCAGCTGACAGCAAGACGCCTACGAGTTGTATGAGCCTGAGGAGAGCGGCACCAGCATAGAGTATAACACTATCATCATGAGACAACGGTGTTCCGGATGAGAAAAGCAAAGAAGTAATCCTCATCTTAGTCCAAGATCACTGTTGCTTGCTGCTCAGGTGAAGACAATGAATGATGTGGGCTCTTCTTCTGTTTGGCTAACATAATTAAAGCCAACAAACACTCCACTTAGTCTGATACGCCACCAGAAACTGGTTTGATTATATTAGTGGCTGCTAAAGCAATCAACAGCATTACTTTGACATCCCAATGCTTGCAACTAAAACTCTCAAAGCTGGGATTTCTTTTATCTGGGATAGTCACAACCATACTGCAGAGTTGCACTTGCTTGACAGCTTGACTGGAGAGTAGAGGAAAGAGATGGTCCCTGATTTTAAAGTCTTAGAAGTCAACTTGACAGGCGAGGGTGTGCTGAACAGCTGCAAACCATGAAAGCACAGAGCATGAGCACATCACAGCTGCTGTGGAAGACCGCATTTGTTGAAACAGAGCAGAGATGTTGCCTTACAAGGAAATTGTTCATCCCTGTGCATAGTACTGGACAGTATGCCTTCCAAAAGCATTTGTAGCCCTTCTTCACATTTTTGGGAAATTACAAATTCAACCTTTCATGCTTTTTATTGACATTTAATGTGGTGGTTCAACAGAAAGCACAACATATGAAGTGACAGAAAAATAATTATGGTTGGTCTTCACCTGTGGGTAATTTACCTTAAGGGTAACAAAATCAATCATTTGCAGTGGCCTTCACTAAGTTCTGATGCAGTTCTTTGTTTCAAAGCTAATCTGTGAATATAGCTGAAAAGATGTGTGTCTGCAAGGTGACCTACAAATCCTAGTTAAACAAGTTCTGCCAGAAGGACCGATCAGATTTCCAGCAAACTATTCTAAGAAGATTGTCCAAGGATAATGAAGCACGCATTTGAAGAAAAAAAACATATAAAGCCTTCATAATTCTGGATTTAGATTAAACTGAAATAACTTTGGCCTGACAGTTAATTGTAAATACCTGGTTTCAACTGTATGTGCCTGAAAAGGTGTGCTTTGGAATGATTTACCATCACATGTTGGTAAGGGGTGGCTCCACCAGTGGTTCTTTTCACACACCAGTGGCTCTTCGTGGCTGAGTCTGTAGCCTGAATCACAGCCAAATGAAACTGTGGATCCGATGGAAAAATCTTGTCCATAACGAATACCGTTGACAGGAATACCAGGATCGAGGCATGAATAGCTGTCCACTGTAACACCTGAGTAAGTGTATTTTTTTTTTTAAGAAAAAAGGAAAACAAAACAAACAAAATTAAGTTTAGATGATTTGTTCAAAAAAATCTACCAAATGTATTTATTTTTCTACAAACATTGACCATAGTTGTCCTAACTATACCGGTTAGACAATTGGGTTTATTATTGTTGCATAATGCTCGCTTGCTATAAGTATAACCTCCAAAAGTACATTGTGTGTGAATATAGGTTATTTTTTTCCCCCCAAGAACCTGCAGGGACAACATTATTTCCAGTCAGCTCAGGCACACAAAGTGCATTTTTCTCCAACTTACTTTCGTAGAGTATTTTGAAGCCAACGTTGGAGCGGCTGTTATCAGTGGTAAACAGGAGATAAAGGAAGTTGCTGCTGCTAAATAGGAACTGGGGCACCTGGGTGCCATTAAAGGAGCCAACCAGAGGCGATAGGAGGTTCGGCCCGTCATGGATCTCGAGGAAGTCGTAACCCAACTCTGTCTGGAACCTGTAAGAGGATAACATTAGATTGACCTGACAATTAATTCAACTTTAGCTATGATTTTATGAAAGCTTTCAAGAATAAAATTCTCTAGTCTTTTTGTTATCATAGCCACTTATTAAAGGGGTGAAAAATATTAAAAGTCATAGATATTGATTTAAGGAAATGTTTTGTGCAGTCTATGCAGATCAGAGCTCAAATAATTGTGCAATCTAAAACAAATAGTGATGCCTTCTCATAAATAAGCAGCCGTTCATAATTTTAGAGTCTATAACATTAAAGAGATCCCTATTTTCTTTGTAAAACCTCATAAAATTCTTGTTAACACATGCCTGTCAAAAGCGCATTGCTCTGAGGGCTTTAGTAATATGCAAAACAAAACAATTTTATGGCTCACCTGTCAAATGTGATCTTGATGGAACGTCCTGGCTCAGCTTCGATCACCCACTCGCAGCTGAGGGAGTCTTTGTAGTAACCGGGCCACCCAGGAGACAGAATGATCCCACTCGGAGCAGAGTAGTGGCCGCCACATGGCGCTAGAAGAGAGGAGGAGAAGGGAGGAGGAATGTCAGAGATGGAAAAATGAGAACACTCACGCATAATCTGGGTCTACATGTAAGTACAGTCTGATGAGTAATGTATGAGAAGTAGCAACATGCATATTCTGAAAGGTTTACATGCAGCTTAGATTGGTGAATGATCTCCAGCAGAAGCTGAAAGGCAGGCAAGTCAATTACTACTTTATGCAATCTTCTTCAAGGCTGGTGCACTGGTTAGCACCAAACTGGCTCTCTGAACATATTTTACAGTAACATCAAAGCACGATCACAGCTACTGAACTGGCTGCAGTTGATTCATCACATATGCAACAACTGTGCAGAGTTTGTAATGATTTTGAGTTTTCATCAGCAGTATGGAATTAATTAAGTTTATTATTCACTTGGATATAAGATCTGCATCTGTTTCATAAACTATTAGTTATTTTCGATGGTTCAGTGCCTAGTAGTGTAAAAGATCCCATGCAAGAGATGGATTTGTGCTTCCGCAACCAGCAACTCACTTCCAGTCAGCTCAATTTTATTTAGCAAAATTTGGAACTTTAGGGTCAGAGGTGAGTAAAGTAGCCCTTACTTTAACATATTTTAAATCAAGTTATTAGTAAAAAGTAATCATCTAAAATGGGCTAGTAAGATATATAAAATGTGGTAAAAATGCAAGTTGAGTTTGAGAAAAAGAGGCAATCTTACAGGCAAGAATATAAAGTTATTGATTCTTGTCTTTTTTTCCCACAAGATCAAGCTTCTTAAAACAGTAGGCTATGTTTACATGTTAGAATAAAGTACTTCTTGGGACAATTTATACTGTTCACTACAAATTGACTTGACCGCCAAATGGCAAAGCGTTTGAACAAACAACACCCATGTTGAAATACACCAAATCTCGATTAAACATAAACTCATAGGTGTGTGCATGTGTCAATGTATTTTGCTACATGTTGTGAATTGGAAAGGTGATCTAATATGAGGTGCCTTAAAAACTAATAATATTGTCACCTCTGTTTTCGATCAGTATTGTGTATCATCTCATCAGCTGAATGTATTCTCATATTACTGTGGCTAATAATGCTTTGTTTTTAATCCAAGTATTTCTCTGAAAAAATTTAATTGCATTGTTAATGTAACGTAATTATTAATGTCATTTGATTCCTTTTGAGTAAAAAAATCAACATTTTGCAGAAAAAAAATCTTCCAACTGTAATTGAACTACAAATCTTACACATGATAGTATGAGTTTCATTTCATGTTTCATTTAGTGTGTGCAGCTGAGTTGTGCACTATGTCTAATGTAAGAGTGCCATAAAATATGTATCACTTATATCTAAAGTGCATTGCGATTTATTCTGAAAAGTTAAATACAGAAAAGTTTCTAAAACCGTTATCATTATGATAGCTATGAATAATTTAGAATTACTTCAAAACTGTCTTAATCAGGAATCAGTAAGAGTTCATTTTAATTAAAATTAGTATGCTGTAATCCATAGCAGTAGCATGTTAAACATGTTCTTATTAAAGTTTAACTCAATGTGTGAAGACACTTTGTTTAGGTTTGTAAAAATTGGACGAGAAAAATTGCAATGACAAAAATAGAATGAGTCTTTACAACCTGGAGCAATATTGCCAAGACCCATGTATACAAAACGGAAATTTCTATTAACAGCAGCTGTCAGCTACAATGGACATGTCCTGACTTAATATCGTAAAGTGTGCATTTGTATTTAACTCAGTTTTTTTGCTGACACCCCAGAATAAAGTCCAGTGTAACCAAACCGCCTCCAGATGTCATTTGACTCATAAAAAAGGTTCATCAGTGTGTAGCTTAATCTCAGTTAAAATACGGTTGCTGTGTATTACAAGCAAGGGGAGCATTACTAATCGAGGCAGCTAAATGAACTATACACTGGAGGAATTGCTGAGAACCATTGCTCAGGTGAAAGAATCTGTCAACAGGACAAATATGTGCACGACATAAATTCAGCCATTCTGATAAAGTGGGGGGGGAAAGCCATACAACATTTTGTTTGCAGTTTGCGGTAGGTGACACGGCAAACGTGGAAGAAGCAGCTCTGGTCAGACAAGACTACTATTGTTTGAACTATATGCTATATATAGTAGAGAGCTGACATTAAAGATCACAACACAATACTACCCAGCATCATCCTGTGAGGATGCTTATCTTCAGCAGGAGCAGGGAAGCTGGTCGGAGTTGATGACTGAAAGATTAAGCTGAATATAGGCCAATCCTGGAAGAAAACCTGTTAGAGGCTGCAAAAAACTTAAGGATGGGGTGAAGGTTCACCTTGAAGCAAAACCATAATTATACGCCTAGAGCTAAAGAGGCATCTACATTATTTAGATCAAGGCATACCTAAAAATATAACCTAGATTTTTCATTTTTTTTTAAATGGTAATCTCAGGAAGCAATTAAAAAATAATGTTCCATTGCTCATTCAGAAAACATTTAAATATTTTGCAACTCTAAAGCCAATAAAGATCCCCAAAGATGTTTGGGGCTTTAAATCCTTCAAAGAGGTCAGTGCAAAATCATTGACTCAGGGGACCAGATTACAAATGGATACCATACCTTAACAACCATGTATCTTTTTCTTCTACTTCACAATTAAGCGCTCACTTGTGCTGATCTTTCACTCAGAGTCCAGTCAGTGTTAATGTGTCAGATACTGAAAAAGTTCACAGGGTATGAATATGTTTGCTAGCTACAGGAACTGACACTCCTCATGTAACTTCCTTCTGCATTATGCTTCTTTTCGACAGCAAAGAAGTATAGCGCAGTAGTGCATAATGATATCTTGGATGACATACTGGTCCTTATATAATAGCTTAGCCAGAAATCTTGTCATTATTTACCTTCACATTTAGGAATGGGCCCACTCCACATGACTTTTCCCCGTTCTAGCTGACAGGAGATGGTCTCGGTTCCCTGGGTTTTAATGAAACCGTCCTCACACACCACAGAGATGGAGCTGCCAAGCTGGAAGCTGTCTCCAAAGCGACGGGCATTGATGGGAATACCAGGGTCCGGACACTCATTGTGGCCAAACGCTGTAAATATATATTTTTTAAAAACTCATAATTAAAAAACATATAACAATGATATTCTTGAGATTAGAAAAATTATATATATAAATATGTAGGAAAAGTAATTTTACAATTTTAATGTTTGTCTTTGTTTTGATGGCATTTCAAAAGCCCCATCATAAATATTAATGGAAAATGACAGCTTCAATCTTCTGTTCTTTCTTTGTTCATTTCCTTTCTTTTTACATCTCTGCTGATTGTTTCTGATACTCCAATAACCGGCTGCCAGCCAAAAGTCCATATTTTCTTCCCTCATAACTTCTGCCTTAGTCTTCTTTGATTTGTGATTTCATTCACAAATGAAAGATGGTGCCATCTTTCATGCACCACTCATGCATGAAATTTTACTGCATCATTTTCATGATTTATTTAAAAAAAGAAAAATATCTGGTTAATCTAAATTTAAGAGCACTAAGCAGAAGCTTGGAGAAGTGCCTGGCTGCTGATTGTTGAGGTAGATAAAATACTTTTAAAAGCTATAAAACAAATTTTGACATTAAGAAGTGACCTTAAATCTCATGCTTGCTCTATATGGTATAAAGATAGATTGGTAGATTATGTACCTGGTCATAATTTTATGTGTCTTATTTACTATGCATTGGTGTTATATAACAGTTTATGCCATTTGTGGATAATTACTCCAAGGTTTTTTGGAGTCTCTCCAGATTCATGTCAGTGAATTTGTTTCTCATTTGTTCTTTAACTTTTCTTTTTTCAAAGAGGGCATTAAAACCTCCTTTTAAAAATATTTTAGCCTAATATATGTTGTTAGGCTCTATTTAAATGAATTCTTGATTTTATAGAATTGGCAGTCATCAGACTTGGGTGTGGTTTCAAAAGAAGACCTGGAACTGAAACATACTGCTGTAAGTGATATTAAATCCTCTCCCAGACATGGAGTGATCGGCCTGAAACTCCAGCCTCAGAGTGTTGGTGTTAGACGTCAGGTGGGATGGACTCTCGGCTCCGGAGAACCTCCCGATGACAGGGGCATCATTTGTCTCGCCATCTTTCACAGTCAGGGAATCATATGGCACCTCAAGGTCGAAATCATTAAATGCCAAGTGGATTCTCGAGCCTGGATCAGACTGGATGAGCCAGACACAATTCATGTTGTTCCCGTAGCCTTCTGGGTAATCTGGGGAAAGGACTGTTCCTGAGGGAGCTGTGAAGTTGGACATGCAGGGGACTGCAGGAGGAAGAGGGAAAACACACACATGCACACGCACACACAGATAATTTCTGTTAAATATTCATCTTCTGAGCATCATCGGTCATCATCTGCCCTAGGCCATAATAATCTCTGTCTTGTCACCATGGTGACAGGTCAGAGAGAAAGATATCAAGAACATGCCAGCCCAGATGTCATGAATTATTTTCATCTAATTTTAGTGCTTACATATACATATGGGTATGTTCGCAGACCACTGGTTGTTATCTTGGCAGGAGATGGTTTTTTCTCCGATCAGCTCGAAGCCAAACTGGCACTCAAACCTCAGGATTCCCCCATTTGAGAAGCTGTCGCCCTCTCTTACTCCGTAGAGAGGGGTCCCAGGGTCACCGCAACTCTCTTTGTCTATTTCTGGAATGACACAGATTCAATAAAAGACATTAACATCTGCACAAATCTCAGAGGCCTAAATTAAAGAACCATTTTGGACAAGGAACCTTTTCTGAACCAGAGAGCAATTTTTAAATTTATTTCAATAGAGAGATGTGTGTAGCTAGAATTGTACAAAGCATGCTTAAATGTTCCCCACATTTGTAGTATTAACTCCCAAAATGATATCTATTTTTTAGAGTTGCTTTGAAGTCACACCACAAGACCAATAGATGATCGTTTTCGTTTGGTCAGTCTGGAGTGTGCCAGGAGGTTTTCTGAATAACCCAAATATCATTAAAGAAAATTAGATTGTATTATATGGATATGATTAGCTATTGCAACTACAGATTGTTATAAATGTGCATAAAACATTTTACTGCCTTAACAAGGAGCTTTTTATGAAATAACTGGCAATAACTCTCTGACTTTTCTCCTTTTGTTACAGACAGGCATCTTTCAAGGATAACAGACTTTGCAAAACTTTGCCAGCTGTCTATTTAAACTGCTATCATATCAAGAAGTAAAGGAACTAAATTGACTTTAAAAAGAGCTATTAAAATAATGTGCTGCAGATGTTTGAGGTGCTGCACAATATTTAAGCAAAGTGGATTTATTTTTTCAGAGCTGTAGTATAACCGACTAACTCTGGTCAGTGGATGATTGGTGAATTAATTTTGTGCAGAGCTACAGTGATGGAGTTGCTGATCATTTCCACCCCCTGTCCTCATTTTTACCTGGTGCCTTAGCAGACCTTTGCCAGAGACAGCTGGGAATGGCAGATAAACTGCTGCACCATCCTACTGTACATGCACAAAATCTCTGCTACATGTTCACATTGAAGCTGCAATATCAGGTGGTCAAGCTCTGCTTGATGGCAATAAAAATATTACAAATTTGCACTGAAATGTATTAACAAATCATTATGTGTCCATCTTACAGAAAACAAACTAGCTGCCATCTTGCTTTTGAAGCCCAAGTTTTAGAAATTTACAATGTGGGGAAAATAAGTATTGAACACATGAACATAATCCTCAGTAAATAAACATTTATAATGGTCTTACAGAAATGGAAATCATAGAAATACTCACAATGCAAAAAACAGCAAAAAAAACCAAAAACAAATCCATGAATTGGGTTTAATAAAGTGTAACAATGTAGGACATCAATTATAAATCTTTAACCTTTTCCCCTATTTTGTCATGCAAAAATAATAAACTTCAATGTATTTCAGTTGGATCTTATATAATAAACCAACACACATGTCTAGTTGTACAATAAAATGAAAAGGGACATGGCTTTCAGAACTATTTACAAATAGAAATCAGAAAAGGGTGACCTGCATTTTCATTCATCCTTGATTCCGTAGACTTCTGAAGCCACTGGTCTCCATAAAGTTCAATGTAGACCAAGGCCTACAGAAGTTACTAAGTTAGTAACCTATCACTACAAACCTACCAAGTGAGGCCTTAGCGTTTAACTAAACTGACTAGGTGAGGTGTGCTTTGATTAGAGAAGTATGCAGTAGGCTCATTGTCACTGTTAAGTGTGCACAAAATTGACCGTTTTGGAAGAGTGGAAAGAAGACATAAGAAGCTCTATCTCACTAGCTTGTAGATACCACAGCAAACATGTGCAAGATGCTGCTCTGTTCAGATGGAACCAATTTTTTTTTTTTTTTAATCAACAAGTAATGTGCTGTGTGTGGTGGAAAACTAACATCAATCAGAACACACAATCTCAACAGTAAAATGACTCTGATGGCAGCATCATGCCATGGTAATGCTTTCCATTGGCATACGTAGAAGCTGGTCAAATTTAATACAAGGATAAACAAATACATGACAATCCTGGGAGAAAACCTGTTAGAGCTCACAAAATAGATAAGACTTCCTGAAAGGAGGTTAACAATAACCCTACACACACAACCAGAGCTGCGCTGAAATAGTTTGAATGAAGGGGTGTTCATGTGTGAGAATAGCACAAAGACCAAACATAAATGGAAATGTGAAGCAGTAGCAAGCCTTTTACCTTTATATTTGTAAATAAATAGGGTTTTTTTATTATTATTTTATTTCCATTTCCAAATGTTTCATAGTTATGCACAATTGTGTGTTGGTCTGTGGTAGAAAATCCCAATAGAATACAGTATTGTACTTGTACCAGGTCGGCAACCCGTGACTCTGGAGCCGCATGCGGCTCTTTAGCGCTGCCCAGTAGCTCTCTGGAGCTTTTTCAAAAATGTTTGAAAATGGAAAAAGATGGGGGTGGGAAATATATTTTTTATTTTAATATGGTTTTTGTAGGAGGACAAACATTCTTAAAGTTTTCCAATGTTCTAAAAATGTGTAGAATAAATATTAAATTTGAACATTTCCGTCAACGAAGATTTGCGTCATAGCCTGTAATGTTTCTTTCAGCTGAGCGGGGTGCGAGGCAGGTGGCTGCCGACGGGTATGTGGTGGGCCATGAATAGCAAAAAAGAAAAATAGCCGAGGAGAGACATTAGCTGCTGCATCAAGCTTAAAGTTACATCTTACATGCCCGATGTTGAGAAGCTGTCCAGTGATGTCCGTAAACAGATGTCGCATTAAACACATGAGAACACAATCCTGCCATAAGAACATATATTTAGTAACAAAGTGATTGCTTTTATAAATTGATTAGTGATTTTTGTCAGCATATATTTAGAATGACACTCAGCGATATTGTGTTTTGTTGCTCAGGTCCAAAGGATGGTTGCGTGTCAAAAGAGAAGATGACACTGCTATATTTTACCCTTGCTCTGACTTGCTTGGCATTTGCACAGAAATCAAACTTAAACTGTATTAATTAAATTTTATACTTTACCTTTTAAAAAGGCAGTGCTTTATAATTATACCTGCAGGTTGCGTTTAATTGCTCTCCGTTTGTTGCCCAGATCAGGGGCACATTATGCACGTTCCATTTTGTTGTTGTTGTTTTTTCGATCACACACCTAACGTGATTATTTACAAAGAGCGATCATTATGCAAACTGCATTTGAGAGCAGATTTTCCGAGAAAGGAAAAAAGTACCCTTTCCCTGTCCATCTTCATAATACAAATGACAAAAAATCTGATTTCTTTATTGTGTTTCTTTAATTTTATCAACACAATGAAACATAAAACATTAATATTGTAACGGAAGGTAAACGTAAAGCACCATTGTACAACAGAGTCACGTGGTGCGTCATTCCGTCCAGGACGCACTTCAGGGAAAATAAACATTTAATCATGAAGGCATCATGAATGCTAATCATGTATACAATTACCGAAATTTCTGGACTGTAGAGCGCACCTGATTATAAGCCGCGCCCAGCACAATTTCAAAGGAAAAAACATTTTGTATACACAGAAGCCACACCTGTCTATAAGCCGCATGTGCCTACATACAGACGGTACACAGAAAGAGTTTTCAAAGTTTTAGTAATACACCTTAGCTTTTTGTTCCAAACAGTGCCTGTTTGGAACAAAACAGTACCACAGCAGAAATACGGTAGTAACACAGCACTAACAGGGCTGGTAAAAAAAAACATATCGGTAAAAGTCACTGAGAGCCGTCTTCATCTTCTTCCTGTGCACTGAGACGTGTTAAGTAAACTTGCATCTTCCTCTACACATATATTCCCCCTGTCTCACTCTTACCTTTTCTGCTTGAGCGCCCCTGGCGGCCTTTAGAAAAAATTGCATAAATAAACCGCATCATTGTATAAGCCGCAGGGTTGAAAGCGTGAGACAAAAGCCGCGGCTTATAGTCCGGAAATTACGGTAGTCATTTTGATAATAGGCTAACGTAAACACTTAAAGCCTGTTTTGCCTTTATTAAGCCTTATATAAGGTTTTAAATTTTTTGTGGCTCCAGACAGATTTTTTTTGTTTTTCTGGTACAATATGGCTCTTTCAACATTTTGGGTTGCCGACCCCTGCCCTAGTGGAACAATATGGAGGAAGTCTCCTGCTCTGATGAAGGCATTCCTTCTGCAGTATAAGGGAAGCCGGTCAGAGTTGATGGGATGATGGATGGAGCTAAATACTTCAAAGAAAATCTGTGGTTACAAATTACTTGAAACTGGGGAGGAGGTTCACCTGTCTGCAGGAAATTGATCTGCCAAAAGTTGGTTCCATTTTTTTTAATGGAACCAATTACATTAATATCGATGTTCCAGTTACAAGTAAGTATTTTCTATAGAAATTCTACTTGTCACACAACAGTGTCTCCATTACTCTGATTAGAGTGTTGTGTGTCAGATTTCTTAACATATAATTTCTATTTCCCCATGTCTTCTACTCCTTTATTCTCCTCTGTTCCTCTCCCGCTTTCAGTATTATTTACAGAAGTGGCCCATGGCAGGAACAAGGCTTTGTGCTTTGTGTGTGTTTCACTTTAGTATATGTACTGTGTGTCTGTGAGCTGGTATGCATGTTTGTGATGTATTGCATTAATTTCCTTCATGACATCGTCTTTATGAGACCCGCAGACTCAACCAATCCCAGTCTGCCCTAGCACATACACACACAATGACACACACACACCCCCACACACACACACACACTCTCGTAGCGTAAGAATGGAGAACAAATTGCTTCGGAGAGAAAACAGGCTTAGAGTTGGAGCATTCCTGTAGAGCGACTCCTTCTCCCTCTCTTCACACACACTCATGCTCACGCAAGCAGCACACACACTCATAAACAAACCAATCACACTCCCACAGTCAGTCTCTGTCTTTGATATGTACACGCCGTGCACACATACACACGTGAATAATCCTATTGTATTTGTAACAACAAGGCTGACAGATTCACAAAGGGGATTAGGGCACTTAAAGAGGATCTGTGTGTATATGTGAGTGTGATACACAAATTCAATATGTGTGTGGTGGCAAGTTAAAATTTTTCCTTCTGCAATTGCATATAGAGCCTCATTCCATTTGATTCCACAATATTCCATCATGTCCACACCATAGTGTTCATGGGAAAACATATGTTGATGCTCAACCACACAGAATTTGTATATATTGGGAAAAACTCAGCACATACTAAGGTTTTAGAGTGTAAGGTATACATTTCAGGAGAGATAATGAGACTTTTTTTGATTGGCTGTTTCCTTTTTCATCATCATTGTGAAATTGATTTTGGCACCGCATTCGGAATTCTGATGGGGTGATGTTTGATATATTCCAGAAAGGGCCACCTGCAGTGCTTCATTCTCAGCTGTGTTTCCAAAATGATTTCAAAGATGCAATAAACACATTAAACTTCACAGCATAATAATCTAATATGTCAACAATAGCCACAGGAGAGGAGCAATTGAGTACAAAGTCCATTAGTACTCCTGAACAGTGTGGGAAAGAAATGTGAACTTCAGCCACTCTAATTATGCTGTAGTTTTCTGATTCTTTGACCTGAAAGGGAGGGGCTCAAATTGACTTGTTCACAGTGCAGACATCAGAGAGGATGCTTTGCAGAATGAAAATTATCTCAGTTATTACACTGGGATTTTTTTCCTTGCCTCAGCCAGGCTGAAAGCAGGGATTCAGATGAGATTTTGACAATTGATTTGATGGGAGGTGAGCATTAGGAAAAAATGTCTCAAATTTCACATTCATAAATCTCTATGTATTTTTTGTTTTGTTTAAACATCAAAATAACAGAGAGAAAAGTAACACTTTCAGGTGTTTGTTTTACTCAAATAATCCACACATGCAAAAAAAATAATACAAATTCATTAACAAATCAGCTTATGAACTAGAATGAAACAAAAAATATGTATTGGAATCATTAACAAAGGTAGGTGCAAAAGCCAATAAAATAAATGACATCTGCTTTAGTCCTAACTAAAATGATGATTTCTCAATACGAAAGTATTGCAAAAGAAGCTTTTACAAGACATTTCAACACAATACAGTGAACTGCAATAGGGTCTATGCATATTCACAGTGCAAGACTCCACTCCACTGCCGAAAAAAAAAGAATACCAAGACTTGTGCAAAATTTGCTGTGAAGTATAGAGCAAAATGAAACACTTCAAAGTTTGGAAGTAGAAACATCATGTTGTGGGGTTATTTTTCAGAACATGAAAAAGGCAAAATTCATACAATTAAAAAAATGACAAAGGAACCAGGATACAGTTAGCTCAAATCTAACCAACCATTGGTTCCAGATTTCTGCAAAGAATTAAAGGTAAAAGGACATAACAATAAACTGATCTTGCATAATGTTTTTCTAGTTCCACTAGCCACTGAAGCTACTTTTACAACAAAACCACATTCCCACATTCATGAACCGATGTGCAGATACTTAGACCACTTAGAATAAAATGTCAACCTTGGGGTACATTGACATGTCAACCGCACATCAGATGGCTGGGTTTCGCACTTGGCTTTAAATTACAAGAACCTCTTGTAATTAATTTGCTAAGTGACTGCAGTTTATTAACATGATTCATGGACTAATTTGTTTTGGTTTGTATTTTTTGGTGAGAATTTATTTAGTTGTTCCCCACATCTGCTATGATTTTTATTTCAAGTGGCCAATAAGAAATATATATTGATTAAGAAAAACATAAATGTGTTCGATCTCAATACTATGTATCTAAAATATCTATAACTCCAAGTGAACGCCACGAAGAACAAGAATAACTGGTTTCCATTCTTTGACATAGACACAAAATGATCCTTTCTAATGAAACAAAATAAATAAATAAATCCTCCCAAACTCTGGTGAATGATCTTGTATTAAGCCTGAAATTCAAGCATCATCAGAGGGTTTCACAGTGTATATGTCATGTCATAAACTGTGCAGAAGGGGCAGGTGAGAGAACAGCAATACCCATATCTCGAGGGCATTCTTGCTATTTTTTTCCTCAACTGGTATGGAACGGTTGCTTCCTTCACCAATCTAAAAACATGTCATGAAACCTAAGCGAACACTGAACCAAACAAATGTGGGTGTACATCTAGCCCTAAGTACACAATGTAATATCAAAGCAAGAAAGTAAACCAATTAAACCCTGCCAAGACTCTACTTAGGAAAGGTTAAAGCCGCATTTTTCAAATATCGCCTCAGCTTAAAGTAAACACAAAGAGCCTAATGAGCTCTAGACCATCTGGTGTTTCCTCTCAATGAGCTTTTCAAATCATTCATTACCACTGAAATGGCATCTTGCATGTACAAAATAGGGACAACATTGCCTGGTAAATCACTGTCCATCTCATTTATCTCCCTAGTTACCAAATACCATATGCATTTGGAATACGTAATGTGTATTTTTAATTTGCAATGGGAGTAACAGTGCCATTATAGCACAGGGTTTTCAATGAGTAAATGCCAAATTTGGTGATTCAGTGCTACTGAACATCCAGAATATTATACAAGTCAATAATTCATGTGTGGAAAATGAAACTGTGTATACGCTGCTGTGATTAAGTAAGTGCCGCCTTTCACAGGTCGCCCTCTGGAGCACACGCATATGTACGCTTGCTCAGAAGGAAGCAGCCAGCTATTTTTGTGCTCTTTGTCCCCACTTCCAAGGTTATACACCATACATCTGAACCACATCTATTGTTACGTAGTGAATTAATATTTCATGCTTTTGTATTTCATGAAATGTTTTGTGTTGGGTAATAAAAGTCATGCAAGACTAAGGAAAAGGAGAATGAAATTAGATTTGCATTAGAAAATGTACAACATGAATAAAAGCCTACTGAAACTGTCTTTATATCCTGAGATGATAACCATTTAATGGGCAAGTCTGTGAATATAATGTGCTTTTACAACAGTTGTTTACGATTATAATCCATTCTGTCGTTAACCAGCAGGAAAACAGTTTATGTGATATATCAGCATTCATAAAATTAACTATTGCTTGTTTTTGTTAGGAGATAAAATGACCTATTCCTTGTTTTGTTGGCAACCCTATGCAAATGAGAACCTGTATTAAGTATAAATAATACTCAACATGTTGTTAGTTAAGGTAACTAAACTATTCCCCTTCAGCATTTTTGGACATCTGCAGTTATGGTCTTTTCATTGGTAAACTTTTTTTGAGGATAAATAAAAAGAGCTTTCTATCTAAATTATAAAGATACAAAAAAGCAGAGGGCCAAAAACAACAATTCCTCCAAATTTAAAAATCCAAAATAAAAGATATCTTGTGTCAAATACTCACACAACTGGTATAAAATTGTTTGCGTGGTGGTGCTTGTTAACAAATTAGTGCCTTCTCAAATATTTATCAGTTTATTTATAAGCACAGGAAAACTCTTGTGGGAAGCTATGAGCTGGTAACCAAAATTATAACTAATGTTAAGGATTTACAATTAATACACAGAGAACTTGCCATAAGGATGCAGTTACATGACTTGGTATATTTTACCACTTGCGCTATGCGGCTGCTATATGACCAGAAACCCAAAGTGTGCAATGTTGATCACTTTAGTCTTTAGTAATCTGTGCATCATTCTTACCAGACATTATCTTACAAGTTTGATGTGTTCTGAATTAGGTAGTTGCAAGGCATGCTCATTTTTTTGTTGAGGTGCTTAATGAGGACAATATTGTATGACATCATCTGGATGAGAATGGTGATGACCTGTGGCCCATTAGTTATGTGATCACAAATACCTAAGTATGGACATTGGTGAGTTTATATTTCATCCACATCCCCATCCACACCTCTAAATTTTAGGTCAGTGCTGCCTTATTTAGTTATTATAGTTTAGCTAGTGGCTTTCCTAATTCAACATTTTGAGTTTTGGAAGCATTCCAGTTTGTTTTTCCACCTGTAATTTAATTTGAAAATCTAAATGGAATGTATTACAATTAAACTTGGGAAGCTTAGATGCTGATCTAGAAAATTGGATAATGGTGGATAAATATTTAGTTTGCTGGTTCCCGCTAAACTCTTATTTACATAAAGTTAAATTGGTCACTGTTTTGCTAAAAGTATTTATTGTCACATCACTACACCAATCCTAAAATATCTAATATTACTTCACATGCAGATGTCAGATAACAGGAAAATATTAGTGATGGAAACAGTTAGTTTCTTATGATAATTTACATAGAACATAAAATAATACAAAACTGTATGCAAGTCTGTTACATTTTTCTGAAACTTTTTTTTTTTTCCTTTTTTCATTCAACTCCCCTGCAAGTAAAGCTAAATAAAAAAAGAGATGAACAAGGACAAAGAGTCAGGCAAAAGGGGGAAAAAGAGATATACAGAAAACAAGAAAGCATAAGAAGAAAATGTTCAAAGTAAGAGCAAAGCAAAAGGAATGAGTGATTCAGAAACTATGTCAAAAGACCTAAGAGAGTAGACAACCACAATAGCAGTGTTTTATACAGAAAACTTAAAAATGGAAGTACGGATGGATGCACAAATTCAAGGAGACAGGAAGTTAACACAGGCAGCCAGATAGTGCATTGTTGTCTCGCTCTTTTCAGCACAGCTATATACCTACAAAGTAAAACCTTTGAACGAGAGGTCAGGAGGGTATTAAAAATTCATCTTGGCATGTTCTCCTTCTATAAAATCGCAGCACATATTCCACCAGAAAGGTCATCAAAAGTGAGATCCAGTTATTACTAATACAGTAAGTAGAATGTCAAGGAAATTGAGATTTTATTTGAATCAATTTAGACAGATAAGTAACTAAGGTGTTGTGTTATATGGCCTGGAATTGGTACATAAACACCAAAAGAATAATGCTGTGTTTGAACTAACTCATCACTCACAATACTGTGTTTACAACATAGAAGAATAAAGTCAAACTGCTAACTTTGGCTGAAAACTCTAGTAATTACCTGTCTTATCTTTTTCCCTTGGCGTTTAGCACAATCTGAGATGTTTTTCACTTTGTGTTATTCTGTCTGTATATTCATATGTATTTTATATTTTATCTTGTTTATATTGTATTTTATGATTGTGTTACAGCACTTCGGTCCTCTTGGTGTATGAAGTGCTTTATAAATACAGTTGGTATGGTATGGTATGGTATGGTATGGTCTGCATAGGCTGATGTTGTGAATCTATACTACCGTATAAATCAGCTCCAAATTTTGAATAAATACTTAAATCTGAACCACTTTTTTAATAAATTTGTGCTGTAAAAAATGCTAAATGTAGTCTCTTTGGATTGCCTAGTGAAATATTTTTCCAATGCATTGTTAGAAAGTTGGGAAATAAGCTGTAAATACTGTTGATTTGTCATATTGGGTATGCAGACCAAAAGGAAATGGAATCTCATGGACACTTGATTTATACCAATCAAGTGTAAATAATCGGAAATATGTAAGCATTAAGATAAGGAAAGATCTATGTTTAGGTGTGTGTAGGACATTTATTTTAAAAACAGAAATATAAGTATTATTGTGGTCTAAAATTAAATTCAAAAAAATTAAGAAGTTTAATACCATTACAATTACCATTGTAACATTACCAGCCAGGTGGTAGACTAGGAATAGACTAGGAACTATTTTGAACAATGTAGTCAATAACCTATTTATACAACCTTTCTCGGCCCCATTTCTTTGAAGCTTATAACTTTAAGTACCTATGCTTAGTAAGGATGTAACGATACAGTCAATTCACAAAATAGGTCAATGTATTAAAAACTGAGTTCATGAGAATAAGATGGGAAGAGATTTTAGGAGGAAACCAATTTTACTTTCACAGCTGAAGATAAAGTTTCACAAAGCCAAACCTGTGGCAATCAAATGCAGTCCAGACATCTGAAATGACTGGACTGCAAGAAGCCTTAAGGGCTTATTGTATGCTAAAGTAGCCATCTCAGTAAGAAATCTTTATTTACTTAACACCAGCTGGATAACATTTTGCAAGATTGAGTCCACTTAAATAAGAAATTAATTATGACCTGTTCAATTCCACTGCCTTAGTTCTTTGGCTGGTTATTGTTGTCCAGAAAAAAAAAAGAAGCTATATAGGGGATACCAGCTACTGCAGAACGTGCGTTATTTTGGTCATTTGCAATAAAAAAAAGAAACAAAAAATACAATTCAATTATCAAACATAATCCCGAAGTGACGAAAAAGGCTGAAGCAGTACTTTTACCCATTAGCTTGTTTAAACAGAAACTATTCCCAGAGTAAAAGGAGCTTGTGTTTGTAATTTGCAGAGTTACAAATAAACACTGTATCTATGACTGAAAACAAATTCAATTCAACATAAATTTAAATCTCTCCAGAGTTTTAAATATTTCAGCTCATTGTCTAGATAGCTCCTTAAATTAAGTGCTGTAACTGAGGAACAATTCTTTTTAAAATGTGCCCTATTTGGTTTTACAGACAAGTGCCTTCCTCCAAATTCACACTTTTCTCCGATTTAAAAAAAACTCTTGGATAAGGCTCAGTAGTACAATGTTTTTAACCTCAAAACATGATTTGAGCAACATGAATGCCTATTGGTCCTCAAAATATTAATATTTTGTATTAAGAAAATATGCTTTTAGTGGGAACACAATACACAATTTCAAACTGTATTTATTCTTGTTGCCTATTTAGCAATATGACAATGTGAAGATCAAATTAGTAGATGCATCAAAAAAAGGAAATGGCAATTCAGCTTTATCTGCTGCAACACAGGTTTTCTTATAGTTCTTAAAAGATAAATATGTCTAGGCTAAAATACTGTAATAGTGTAAATTATCATGTAATTCTGATGCAACACACTTACAGCATGCTGTGTTCAGTGAGAAAACAAGTGAGACACAAATGATGACTTTAACCTGTCAACCTCTACTATGTATGAGGAGGAAGTATTAGATTAATATATTTTTTTATGAAGTAAGTACATATACCATTTCACACTTTGGAATAACTGACTTCTAAGCAGGCAATTAATGCTGCTCTCAATAGTCTCCAACAATAGTGTTAGATAAAAGATAAAATAGTCTTAGAATGAAGAACGGAAAATTCTAACACAAACGCCAATGACTCATTACAGGAAAATATGGTGAAACTCACGATTTGTGCAAATATTGGGACAGTAGGTGTTTTATTAGGGTTATAATAATTAAAAGATACATGAAAGTAATCATGCATGGTGTCATGTTTCTGTCAACTGGGTTTTAATTTATCTACTGCTACTGGTTTCAACATCTACTTCTGCAAATCTCACTCATCAGCCCGCTCATTTTTAATGAATGTAATAAAGGAACTATATAATCTAGCTTGGACCATTTCTGACTGATGGTCCTTATATCTTGTTTCACAGACCTCATGTCTGGCATCTTAAAAGATTCATCACACACCACTGCCTCCCTGGCAGTCCAATCAATCTGAGGTGTCTTTAATGGCCACATCCCTTGTCAAAACAATGCATCAGTGAGTAGTGGATGAGTGAGGGCAAATGTGCACCTGTGTCTGTTTCAAATGGCAGGAATTATCTAGTACTCCAAAGTGGAGCAGCGGGTTTTCTCCTAACATTCATTTCTACATCAATCCAACTGGCAGCTGTTCCCTTTGAATTATAGAAAGCAGTGGTGGAGTTCTCAAATCTCCACACTGGTGAAGCACTTAAACTCTCCCAAGCAAGATGAGGTGGTGAGTATGGAATATGGTTGTAGGTCCTAAGGGATTGAATCACTGATCACACAAAAACAGAAGAGGAGCTGAAATTGGTGCTGGCCACACATCAAGCCTCTAAATGTATTTGTTTTATTGCTGAAAATAGAATTAACAAAGTTAATATTGCATTCCTTTATGTGACTGATTTTGTGAAAAAGTATGATCTGAAAGCTACAAATGTCTAGATAATTTAGCACCTAGATTTATTGTGCCAGCTTTCTGTTTCATTCCGGTGCACTTATACACACAAGAAGAGTTTCTTCACTGCAAATAATATAGATGCTTGTCTTAATGTTGGGAAATCTTTGTTGCAGTATGACATGGCCAGTTCTCCAAAACAGAATCTATCATAAATTCTACTGTGTATGAATTTATGATATATATGACCATCTGTAAAATAACAGCCATTAGGAGGTGTGCTTACTTTCCAAGAACATTGGCAAAAAGCAGTAGATATCTCACTATGGCCACTTTGATCAATGGGTGTTTAAGATTAGCTAATAAATGTAGAGGATCCAAATTTCTTTTTAGCTTTTTTTTTATTTATTTTTTTTTGGTTTATGTCAAATTCTTGTTGTTTACTTAAAGTAAAATAAAAATTCATGTTTATCAACATCACAAGTTATGTTTTCATGTATTAATAAAACATATACATATATTTTCTCATTTCAAAAAGTTGATAAATGATTTGTTTGTTTTCTCTCTAACCCTCAGGTTGTATTATTATTATTTTTTTTTTTACGGTTGAAAATTGTGGACAATGTCAGAAAGTCCACAGACCACACTAAAGGGACTTACCCTTTCCCACATAAACCATTTAGCTGAAACGCCAAAAGCATGCCTTTTCTTTATTCACATAACAACATTACCATAAAAAGAATTTGCATAATGCATGGCCGATGGCTATTTTGGCACATCTTAAACTAATAATAAGAGGCTATTTTGCACCTGGTTATTTTTGTCTCCTCAGCTGAGGTGCCGAAGCAGACCATGGGAAAACTTATCAAATATTAAATTGTTAAATGCATTCTAAAAGATCGTCAAAAGGGAAATAATAAACCAACAATACAGCTCAGCATGAAACAGTCTAAATGGAAATGGTAAGGCAAAAATTTACTGGTACAGGGCAGTTCACCTAAACTGACATGTCAGGCAGGAAAAGCATGAACAAGAGAAGCAGCCAAGGACCCATAACAATTCTGAAGGTACAGCAGAGATCCACAGCTCAGATGTGAAAGTCCTTTGACAGGACAACTCATTTGTATAAATCTGGCTTTATGAAAAAATGTCAAGACTTCAAACTATGGTGCCCAGTGATCTTAACAAACCTGTTCAGGAAGAAATATTACCATCCACAGCTAAAGTCTGTCTGTAGCACTTCATCAAGGGTTTTTCAGTTTGTCACAAAGGCACCAACCCACCAACTTTACGTGCAGCCCCTTATGTAGGACTACACTTTGATTTTAAGAACCCAGTTCGACTCAATATTGGGAAAATTACCTCCTTGCTGGTTTCTACTTTTGCACCACATTTGGTGACATGCCGTGCCCAATTTCACAACAGATAACGTGAAGTAATTTTCTACAATCTACTCTTAGTCTATTGGAAGGAAAAGTAGTTATATGAGAGATAAGTATCTCAGCAGGATGTTGTTCATAGTTGTTTTGATGCAATCACAGGTCATAAAAATTATTCATAATCATCTATTGGTCCAAGTGTCTTTTGGTGGAATAGGTTGTAGTATATTTGTTATTTATATATTTTTTATGGCTATTTGTCTTCATAATTTAATACGGTAGTTAAGGAGCCAATTTTCCTCACCTTTGACCATTTGCAAATATTTTCATATTCAAACAATGTGTCTCTGAAATGGTAGAGGAAAGCTTGAACGGGTGAATGTATTATCTAAATAACACAATTTGAGGTTAAAATAAATAATAGTTGAGGTTGGAGAAGTGGAAACGGATGCCAATTCAGGTCTTCAAAAAAGTTGAAGACTGAAAGTAATAACATTGTTAAGCAGTGAAATGAACTGTGTGCATGTGTGTGGACTGTGTATGCCGGGCAAAAGGGGTTGAGTCAAAAGGCTCCTTGGTGGCCTTGGCTTTAATAATAAATGAATGGTGACACAAAAAACAGACAAATGGAGAGACTGTGAGAAATGCAGAATCACAGACACGGATAAAGACCAAACAAGTTCAAAAGAGCAAAAAAAAGAAAAAAATGCCATTGAGGTCATTTGACAAACAACACTAAGGATAAGGAATTTCTGAAAGAGAAAATGTGAGAGCGAGACACATAGAAAAGGGGGAGAGATGTGGAACAAAAAAAAACACTCCATTAGAGAGAACCTGACCGACAGGAAGGCTACAAGAGGATGGTGGATAGACAGATGTCTAATGAGGAAAAATGAGACTCGCAGAGACAGAGTGAGGGGAACGGAGGGCGAATGTTAGGAGGGAAAGAGGTGAGTGGCTTGTTGGTAGTGCTTCGTTGGCTCACAGATGGAAGAGCTGTCCAACACACATGCACTCATATAGAAACACACAAACACTGTACTACGCGCAGGTGATTTGGCAGCAAGGCTGCTGATAATGTTTATATTTCATAACCAAGGCCCAAGGATGTAGCTTTAGCAACACAATCCCATACACATCTACCAAGCTTGTCTGTCCCCTTTGTTCTCCCATATTTGTCAAGAAAAAAAAACATACATCTCACAAAACCACCCACCTTCATAGTAAATCTTATGGGTGATGAAGCCAGCCACTGTGGGACAAACACATTTATCTTGCATTGACTGCTGATAGAACTTTTGCCAGTATTTGGGTATAAGTGAGAAGGTTACCATTATTCATTGGCTAATTTTTAAATGCATATTCAGATACTCTGTATGGATTACATTTCAGTGCACTGGGATTCTGAAAACTAATAATTCAATGAAGATCTAATAGGTCTAATTTTATAAACATGGTCAAAAGTCATGCTCAAATCCATTAATGTCAGAGTATTAAAAAGGGGGACATCTGCTTTGTGTAAGACTTGGTTCAGTTCAGTCAAATGACCAAGGGAATGAAAAGGTAATATCATGGTGACCAAGCAAATGGCAGAATAAAAACATTGATGAGGAAAAGAAGAAAGAGGTCCAAAGCAAGAATGATGTATTGAATAGAGCTCTAGATAATATATGTGCAAGTGGTAAGGCAGGTAAAATGAAAGTGAGCTATTATGTTTTGTAATTTAATTTTGTTTTATATCACTACATGTATTGCATCTTTTCATATTACCTCTTCTTTTACACATTTAACCATTTTTAAGGAACTCACACAGTTTCAGACACAAAAAACAATTTCTAATGTTCATACCTCAGCATTAAAGATGTACTAAAAGTATTTCTCATCACTCTCTTTGCCGCTTGTGGCATGGCAGAACATGCAGATTATATGAGAAAATGCTGGCAGATTAATATACATGCTAACTTTTAGTTCCATATTTCAATTTTATTCTTTTCAGGAAACTAGTGAATTTTAATACTGGCATCAAGCTGAAAGTATATGTTTTCCAGCTTCATTTTGATGCACAGACAGCAGGAGTTTGAGAGAATTCCAGCTGCCAACACCAGGCATTTGTCTCACCAGCTCTCTGACGCGACAATTCCTCCTCCTCAATTTGAAAGCTTCCTTGCTCTCCCCCCACTGCCTGCTGCGACATGATTCTGTGTGGGTGACTATAGATTAAGGGGATCACTTTTAAATAATTTGTGCGAAATGAAACGGTTAGAGAAATATTTTTGCAATTAGAATGGACACCCACAATGATGTGAGACAAAGTGAGGTAATGACGAGTTATTCAGGAAGACCTAGATTTTTTTTTTCTCCTTCACACCGTCTGAGTTTGTGTGAGAAATTTTAACATTTTCTGTTAATTTCAGAGATGAGCGTGAGCCAAAGTCTGCTCTGTGAGTAACAATTATATAATGGAGACACTGTGAAGAAATTACAATTAGAATTCTAATTGCACATCTTGTTGTTTTACCCAGTGGGCAAATAATTATTTTATAACCTTTCAAAAAGTAACCGGGAAACTGACATAATAAGGGGAAAAAAAACAACCTCTCAGTGAACTATTGTACTGTCTAACTTAAAATGTCACAAAAACTCTTGCGGCTGCAAAGTGATGAAGTGAATATTTTTTAAGGTGTTCGAAAAGTTATGCGAGGCACTGCATAAACAAAAAGAACAAAAGGAAGATGCAAATACTGTGGAGCTCTGAAACAGATTGGTCCTTTCATATCTATTTATCTTGTTATATGCTTCTTTAATGGGACATAAAAGCATCAACGTAATCTTTGTTTTAATAATATTAGGAATATTTTCTTGTAATCATGCTTGATCTCATTTTAGTTTAGGGTGTGTGCATGACGGGGTGGAGATGGGGAGGTTGTTCATGGCCAGAAAGGAGCGTGTTATGTTTTTAACTCCACTGAGAAAGTTGGTATTTTTTTCCTGTGTTTACTTCTTTGAGTGGAGGGTGACTGTTTTGCTCCTTCTGAGTCGGTTAGGACTAATAGACGGTTGTTCCTTTTGATCAGAGAAGGCATTTGTTTGGTTTTGTGATCTCATTTATCTTGTTGAGGTATTTGTTGTGGTTACGATTTTACTCCGATTTGGGAAATAGAGGTGTTAACCTGCTTTTTGTTTCTTTCAGGAGGCTCAAGTCACATTTATTAATGAACTCTATTATCATCATCTCTTGGACACCATCTGGAGACACAACAATGATAAAAGAGAAGAACTGTATGTGACAGTACTGTATAAAATTTTGTTTGAAAGTGATTGCATTGTGACCGAGTCATTTCCTTATTATGACAAAGATGTTGACAAAATTGTTTGTAGTACTGAAAAGTAACTGATGAAAACCAGACATTATTTTTGAATTGTGGAATTTGATTGTAGTTACTGCCTCAGAGATGACACCTGAGGGGTTTCTTTGTACAGTACACCCAATTGAATTCAAATTGGTCAACCAAGCAGTTGGACTAAGTTACTGGATAGTGGAGGATTTCTTTCTCTTTTTCTTTGACTATTTTAACATTGAATGTCAGTAGGTTGTGTGTTCATGTTCTTATATGCTACTTAGAAAATGTCAGAATGGATGTATCTATGTAGGGTTTTTATTTTTTTAATGCTGATGATGTATGTGCTACTTGGATATATGAAATATTACTTGAGATAAATGAATCATCTATCTATCTGTCTGTCTATCAATATATCTATAATTGTAGGCTTTTTGGTCCTGAAGAGAGGAGTACCAACACTTTTTGTCTGCATGTGTAAATCCACAGATGATGACATCTAAATGAGGCAAACAAAATTATTTTGTGCAGCAGAGCTCTTTTCCATGTTTCATGGAATGTGATCAAATGAACGACCCATCTATCAAACAAGAGATTCAGAAAAGGTTAATATTTTTAGTACTTTAAAAGACAAGTTGACATCGAAGATAAATACTTTGTTCCCAGTTGATTTTAAGATAAAAGCTCAAGAAGCAACAAAAGCCTTTATTTTTTCATTATTTTTTTTTTAAATCCACATCATCCAACAAATCAAACGCTCACTTCGACTGTCTGATAAAAAGAGGTCACAGCTCTCATTCAATGTGAATTCAGCAAGAAATAATTTATCTAGGCATCAAAGCACAAAACATATTTTGTGTTAAACTGAACCCAGCTGTTTCACCTTTCAGGTCAAACGAAAAACAAAATCACAAATTGATCCCAAATAGACAGAGATTTCAGAATCACATTCATACAGGCAGCTAAGCCTAAACTGACGCATACACTGGCAGATTTGGATTTAGAAAATGTATTCCATTCACTCAACAAGTTTGTTTCTGACAGCAAATGAGACGGGTATCTCTCAAAGGATAAAAAAAAAAACTGTTTAAGGAGTAGAAAAATATGCATCTGTTTTTTATTGAAGATTATATATGCCTCTGTCAACAATCAAGGACAAATCAGCTGAGCAGACTTAATATGTTTCCACTGATATTTAATGATTTATCTTTGAAGATGAGCTCCAAGTCTTTTAGGTTGGGGATGCCTCTTTACAATCACCCTAAGTTTTAGCCTACTACTGTCAGGATCCTTGCTTACCACCAGTCAGAAGAAACATGTTTATAAAATTAAAAGATTACTTTAAACTTAAATCTGTCAGAAGTATAATAATTTTTATCTTAACCATAGTTGACTGTTTATAAGGTTTACTCAAATCAGCTTTAAACACCATAAATAAACACAACCCTAACTGTATCTGGAAAAGATTCTATATGGCAAAACATAGTTTAAGGGGAAAAATTTTCATTTAGAGATCAGTTTTTGAACCCCGAAAATCTGGACTGGAGCATGTGTAGATCAGAATAAACTTAGCATGATGTCTAGTTAAAAAAGACCATGTTTGTACGCAGTAGTAGAAAAGAAACAACAGCAAAACAAATGCTCACACAAATGCATGTTCATTCCTTACCTTTGTAGTTGATCTTAAATCCTATAGATCCAACACTCTCATCTGACTGGAGGTGGAGCCACATCTGGTGGGTCATGCTGACAATCAGGTCAGGCACAAAGCTGCCTGATAAGCTAGAGCACAAAATGCATCTCTATTAAATTGCTGTCATCATAATTACCATTATAAAAAGTACAATTTTCATCACTTCAATCAGTTTCTCAAGTGATCTTTGGAGTGTGAATAAATAGCTTTAACATACTAAACTGTAACTCGAAGCTATGAACAACGCTTTAACACTTTTGAGTATTTTTGATTGAACGTACAATGGTTTTTGAAAATAACGAAATAAAGATATAAAATTTTAAAACTTCTCCAAAGTCATTGAACAGTCAAAATCAAGTTACTTTTTATGCATTTATGAATAATCGTTTAAAAAAAAATAAGAATCACACATGTTCCATGAATCAAGTTGCCAAAAAGCTGAGCGACTTAAGTGATTAAAATTAAAATCAAAAAATAATGTTAGAAAGAAAAAACAACTACATATTATATGTTTTTGATCGTGTGAAGTGATGTAAAAAGCTGAAGTCTCTTAAAAATAATTTTTGTGTAAAAAAATTTACATTTGAAGTTACCATATAGCACATTCATATTGTTCAAGCAAAAGACCAAAGCTGTGTTGATACTTTCATGCTTTACTAAATTCCTGAACTCCATATTTCTTAAGTTCTACTTTAAAAAATAGTAAAAAAAAAGAAAAAAAAAAAAAAAAAGTGAATTGAATGATATTAAGCCAAGAAAATTAAATCATACTAGGAGGATAACATAATACTTACACCTGAAGTATAGTTGTAGGATCTCCCACCTCTCCTCCATCTCCTATAGTCAGAGTGTCATAGGCTATCTCCAGGTCAAACTCCTCAAAGTTGATTTGGATCACCTAAGACAAAAAATAAATGCATTCAAATTTCAGTTCAAAGAAATAAATTAAATAAAGGCTTCTTTACAGGGATTTTTTAAAATTTTGTTGACTATTCAATGCACTTTTGCAAAAGCAGCATTCACCCATTCTCACACAAACCTGTTATGTTCCTATTACAAAACCCTTTGCTGTCTTGTGTTGGGGAACGTAGAGCCACCTATTCACCAGACGACTATTCTTCCCCAACGCGTCCACATTTAAAAAGCTACACTCAAGCTTCCAATTGTTGTTATAGTACATCAGATCCATCAGTTTTGAGGTTGATTGCTTTGTTGTCTGAGTTCTGTTTTTACACAGTAGCAGAAGATACCCACAACCTTTACTCCTGCAAATCTGAAACATTTTGTTGTCCCAGTGTTCTATGTCATCTTAATAGTATTATTACAATAGTGCCACTTCTTAATCTATTGTTTTGACTGATTCTGAGAATTATTTCCAGAATAAGCAGTGTTTCATCTGCTTGTAAAATCAGGTCCATGACTTTGGTCAGTATGAAACATAAAAACTCATCTGACTAAAACATATTAATTTAAACTACAATATCAATGTACCAGGAAAAACTGTGCTCATATTCTTTTTGTAATTACACAGGTTAACATGGGTTTCCTATCATATAAAGTGCATCTGTCTCAAATGCCAAAGATGAGTCATGTGAATTTCTTGATAAAGATTGAAGAGGAGCACCCATGTTCAGCAGTCAGAGCTGTGAGAAACAGCGCACAGCTCAAAAGTCTGATCAGAAATTATTAAACCACACTTTCAGTTTCATCTAAGACCAGAGAGAACACATTTGGCAGTAGAGAAGAGAGAATGGTGAGAGACTTGATGGAGGGAAAGGAAGAAGATGGAGGCAGATGAAAATGTGGAGGACAGAGGAAAAGAGCAATGTGGGGGAATAATGAGAACATCTTTGATGCTCTGAGAGTAGAGGTTGAGAATATTTCAAACTTGAATTTTGACCTGGGCCTCAGGGAAGATTAAAACTGCACTTTACCTCCTCCTTCCTTTTGCCTTATTTCAGATTTCCTGATTCAATATTCTGAGGGTGGACTTCAAAACTATCTAAAAAAAAACATCATACGGGCTCCTTTTATTTCTCTAATGCTAACACTGAGCACTGAATTTGTTTTTGACAAGCATTTCAGTGTCCTTTTATTTCTCTATTTGTAATCCAAATGCTAATTATCTTCCTTAGATTTTGTTCTAGCACTTTTCTTTTAATTTACCCCACCAACCATAAGCTGGCCATCTCTACATAGAGATTAAGAAGTCAAATCAAAGGAAACCTAACCGTTGAGTAAGGATGAAGATCAGAATGAAATGTTTCATCTCAGGAGCACTACAAGTGCAAGTTTATCACTTAAAGAAGTGATAAATCCACAAGTCCCACTCTACAAAAACTTTAGTGATAAACATTCTCTAGACAACATGCTGGTACCAAATGTCTTCCCCTAGATGACAGCATGTGTACCTTCAGCTTGGCAGCATGTTGGCTTTAGTTTCTAACATCTATATCTTAACAATACTTCTTAGACTCTCTATGGGGTTTGGGTCAAGAGAGTTTGAACGATAATAAAGAATAGTAGCAACATTAGACATTGAAGCAGGTACTGGTACTTTTTGAAGTGTGGGCAGGTGACAGGTTCTGCTGGAAAGTGAATTAAGCATCTCCAATTTATCCATGGAGGGAAACAGGACATCCTCTAAAACTTCCACTGATGGCTGCGTCGAGAACTTGGACTTGAGAGAACATAGTGAACCAACACCAGCAGAAGGCATAGCTCTCTGAAAAGTCACTAAATGTGGAAACTTCACACTGAACTTCTAGCAGGTTGTTGCAATCTCCACTTTTCCTCCAGACTGCAGTAGAGTCTTTTTACTTATTATCTCAGGAAAGTAAGCTTCTGATGTTGCTGGTTCAGGAGTGGCTTAATGCGAGGAATGTGACAGTTTTGGCTCATAACCTGAATACATCTGTGTGTGGTGGCTATGAATGACAGCCATGGCCATATAATTGTGAACCCCAAAGTTGCTGTGCACACTTTTATACCAAATTTTCCCTTCCACTCAACTTACCAAAAACTTAAAGCTAGCATTTGAGAAGTTGCCATTTATGTCTTGCCCTCCCTGGCTAAGTGACTGTCTGATGGATGACGATCTAACTACTACTTGTATAGTCCATTACATAAAACAAAAACTTAAAAATTATATATCATTTTCTGGTGGTCTTGAGTAATGATTAAGCTTTCTGAAACCTATCACACATTTTAGAACTAAGTGTTCAAAGCATGTCAATCTGTGTGTAATGACTGCATATTTAGTACAAGTTTGACTTTTGAACTCCATTAATTTACTTTATACTAATATTAGGATTTATTGAAATGGTTTGGTGGCATATTTTTTTGACATAAATTGACATATCTAAATATAACAAGAAATTTATCAGTAACTGAAATATTAATTTAAAGTTAATCCAAAAGTGTCCCTTGGGGGTGTAGTCATTGTGATTATGTTCTCCATACCAGTTCAACTCTTTCCTTCTACCCTTGTTTGTTAATTAATGTTGTTGGATGAATTTGCAAATGCATAAACAAGCCACTACCTTTTTGACTTATGCTCAAATTTAAAAGTCCACTTGCACAGAAGCATATGTTGTGTGGGATTTTTGTGCAGAAAGTCTTACTAAAAACATTAGGGCTCGTCAAAATGCAACTTGTAGACTTTAGTTTTATTTTGTGCACCAGAGAATGAAACAAAGCCCTGTGTAGTTGCACAGCCTTTCTGTCAATATCCTTTAATATATTATTTCAAAAGTTTCAACTCCACAGTGTTCCACTCGTGTAGTTCGTATCTTGCAATAACAACGTAAGAAAGCTATGGTGCTACAGCTGACCTTTAATAATCTGGCTGGAATCAAGAAATTTTGACTCATCTAAGTATATATAGCTGTCATTTAGCGAAAGTCCGAGCCCAATGTAGGCAGACTGGAAACCGCAACAACCCATATGGGATACTGATAAACAACCACTGAAAAATCCAGGTAATATAAAACACCAGAGGCAGCAGGCCTTACAGCTGACCTTTCAGTTACGACTATAAGGGTTGCAATCATCTACAGTGATATGTGAAAAATCACTGAGTCTTGAACAGAAAGTTATTTCTTTAAATTCTTTTGTATTGTGACATGTCAATCATCATGGATATGAATATTAAATCCATTTTTGACTTTCAGTAATGCATTTGAACAGTCACTTTTTCTACTTCAGTGACTTAAAAAAAAGAAGTGCACAAGTTCAAGTTCAGATTTTGTCAACATTATGGAAGCTTACACATCTATATGCGTAAACCTTTAAAAATATTTATATACATGTTCCTCACTTTGATCACAGGCACAAAATTGTGTCTGGTGGATTTTTTAGGAGGACATTTCACTATGGTTCTTGTAAGAATTGATGCAGCTCATTTAAAACTGTTGGATTTCTTTTTTTTTTTTTCTTTGCAGCACTTATGGTAAAAAAGGTCACTTATTACTTTGACAGGAAAGCGGAAGAGAGAAGGTAGGGAAAGGCATGCGGCAAAGGAACCAAGAAGAGGAGTCGAACTCAGAACGGCTGAGTCGAGGTCTAAGCCTCTGTAAACGAGGCACCAACTCTAACTACTGCGTTACCTCAAACAGTTGGATTTCTGAACACAACCTAACCTTTAAGTACATCCCACAAATTTTCCAAGGGAGTTGAGGTTGAGGCTATACAGTAGTAACAATGTTTTATACATACCAGAACCAGTTTGATGTGTATTTGAAATCTCTGTCCTGTTGGAACACCCCACTATGTCCAGGTTTCTACCATCTACCTATTGATTTCAGTCAAGGTTGAAGGATTCGGAGTTCTTAGTTCTTAGAACAGTAGGTCCTTGATGTTTCCATATGTCTCGTCACTGAGGCCAGATAATGATTTGTCAAACCATATAATTGTTCCTCAGAAGGTATTTAACTTGTTTACATGGTCCTCTGCAGACAGGTTTAAAGGTCTTAATTTAAATGTCTTAATGTTTTCTTTCATGGCTCACACACTTTCAGTCCATGGCTATGTGAAACAGTATTCACTGAGACGGGATTCAGTTTTGGAGATTTCAAATATTTATAGGCATTTGTGAGTGAGAGTTTAGAGCCAGATGGCTGAAACTTGTAGGTAGCTGGGTGTTACACAATTGGTCTTGGAACGAATTAATCAGACTAACATTAAACTTCTGCGTCACCATTCAGTGTAAGCTAGATCAAAGAGCGGTTCAAATCATTAACAGCAACAAAGTAATGTGATTTCCATGCATTTATGCATTTCTTTAGTTAAGTAGCTCAGACTGTTCTGCAAATCTGTAGATGTAGTTTTATTGCTCCAAATAAAGAATTTTAAAAAGGAAAGACTTTGTTTCTCAATCCCTTCTCATTAATACTACTTAAATAACTTTCTTATAAATTACTCACACAGTAAACCCAACAGAAATCTTCTAAGATCCATTAAGCAACACTTTATTAAATCAGCAAGAGCTCAGTAAAAGGCAACCGCAGGGGATTGTTTTCACATTGTTGTCTAACCCTTAATGTGAAGTGCCCCAAACTTGACTCAGTTTGCGCTTTTATTACCAAAAAGGAGAGAGAAATTAATTAAGGGCAGTAAAAAGTAGAGTGAAACAGACTTCGTATTTATAAAAAAATCTGCATAACAAACATACAACAAGGTCCCCGTCAATGGTATTCATACCTCAAACATTTTCACATTTTGTTGCATTTCAGCCTTTAATGCCAATGCATTAAACATTTTATGTAATAGTCAAATAAAAGGCATCATTGCTACTGAACAGTGGTATGAACATGATACAGAATTTTAGCTTTTTTCCAAATAAAAATCAAAAAGATGTGAATTTGGATTCACTTCCCAAGTAAAGAGCCATGTTATTGCAATGAAAGATAGCTGCCACATTTCATCTTTAAGTTATGATCCCATCCTTCCTTATTTGCCCTTTCTTCTTTGAAAAAACAAGCTTAAACTGATTGAAAAGTAGATATTAACTTTCAAGTCTTGCCCAAATTCTCATTGGGAGTTTGATCTGAACTTTGACTGGGCTATTCAAAAACACAAAAACATTTTTTCCTAAAACATTCGATAATAGCTTTCGCTGTGTTGGGTCATTGTTCTGCTGAAAGGTAAACCTCCACCTCAACTCTCTGGCACCCTCAAACAGTTTTCCTTCCATGATTGGCCTGAACGTGGCCTCATCCATATTCCCATTTACTCTGACCAATTTCCCCATCATACCTAAAATAAGTACTCCAGCAGTCTGCCACTACTTTGGTGTTTTACATTTAAGGGTAAGATTTCTCTTTTGGTCTCATCTGACCAGAACCCCTATTTCTGCATATGCGCTTTATCCTTTACAAGGTCTGTGGCAAACACAAAATGGGGAATCTTATGACTTTTTTCTTACCATAGTCCATGAAAGTGAAATTGTTGGATTGTGCTGTGCTATAGTTGTGGATCTCTGCAGCTTTTCCGGTTACCATGGACATTTTGGCTGCTTCTCTTAATCTAGATTAAATAGTAAGGTGAATGACCATGTCTCAGTAGGTTTACAATTATCTCATACTCCTTCCTTTTACAGGTGATTGATTAAACACAATTCTTCTAGAAACTCATCGTTCATAGATGCTTTGAGTCTGTCCACAGCTTCATTCTTCATCTGTATTTCTTGTTCTTTGGCCTTCGCAGTGCTTTTTGCATTCGTAGGTTCTCTGACAAACTTTAAGAACCCTCACAGAAAAGCTGTTTAATGCCAAGAATACATTTTTTATCATGGGTGACTTCTGAAGGCAACTGGCTTCTCTAGATTTTATTTAGGGATGTCAAAATAAAAGTTGATCGTGCAAGTGAAAATATTTATTAGAATTTTTTATCTTAAAAAACCCCCCACATACATTCTTCGTAAGCATAATTATGACATTGTAACTATGTACCATTTTATGTAGGTCTATAACATATAATACATCAGTATTTGTGGCTGTAGTGTATATAATTTGTGAAAAAGTGCAAAGGGTTTGACTGTATTTCCAAGGCGCCGTAAATTACAGCGCTAGTTGTCCACACATACTGAATGTAGATGAAGCAGAGTCTGTTAAGTTTTCTCCTTGCGTGCATCCTTTACATTGCATAATTATGCCTCACTGACACTTTTCACAGAGCATTAAACTCAGCTAGGGTTTAACTACTGTTCACAGAAGCCTTGTGTGCATATACAGTTGTCTCTGAAAATGCTGCACTGAAGTCAACTTTCTTTTTCTATTTGTGTGGTAGGTAAAAATGAATACTTCATATGTCAGCGCTGTCCTAATTGGGTGGTGTTTATGCACCCATTTCTCAGTTAGATTTTTTTTCATGTTTGTGTCATATTCTACCTTGCTAATACCCCCTTTCTATCTCTCTTCCTAATTGACTGCTGTATTCTATCTTGCTATTCATGTATGGCTCCAAGCCAATCAGTTTCTGTGTGATAAAGCACTTACTTTGGCTGTCGTGCAGAAAATGAGGAGACCGAGGCTCCTCCCTACTCATACCTTTATAAAATGTGGGGATTTCTTGAATATTACTGTTACCATAGGAATATATAAAATGTCTGCTGAGTCAAAGAGCCAGTGATGTAAAGTGGACATCGTCAGGGATGGTCGAACAACTGTTCATCTGTGACAGCTTTACAGCAAACTCCCTGCTCCCACTGATCGTGTTTTGGCCAAGATGTGTCATTGTGAGGAGACTTGGGCTTTAGGCGATGAAGACTGATGGCTAACACCCACCGCTGCTTCATGCTTCATCTGCTGCTTCTATTTTACTGAGCTGAACCTACCAGGTTCCTTCGTTCTAGATAGCAACTCTGAGCAGGACGCAGAGGTAAAAGGCACTACTGGACACAGTTGCTATGCAACTATGGGATTAATACATTTGACTAACAGCAAATGTATTAATGTGACACCTGAAATGCTGTTGAATAACATCTTAAGAAAATAATCATAGCAGGAATTTGTTTTCATAGATCTTAAAAGCTTAATGATTCAGCTGGAAGGTCCTGGTTTGGGAAGTAATATACATAGAGCCCTCAACAACTGCATGAGTATATGGCCTCTGTATGGTGCACCTGTGCTACTAACCAAGTCACTGTGCTCCAATTTGATCAAATTCTAGGGAAATGTGTCTACACTTGTGAATTTTTTGTTAAATTTTTTGCTGTTCAGCAAATAACATTTTTTCTAATAAAAACTCATTCTGAATTTATTTCAGATTAGTCTTGTGAAATAGCTCCCTAATTTAGTGCCAAACTTTAGTAACCATGCTCAATGCATAGTCACATTTTCTTTCAGAGCTTACATTCCACACACACAAGGGTGCCAAATCCTCATTGACTCAGTATGCAAGTAAGCAATGAAAAATTTGGCTGGGGTCCAAATTAAAGAATTTTCTCCTTCCCTTCTCCATCACCAAAAGATGCTCTGGGCAGCTAGCCGAATCACCTTTATCAAAACACACCACCGCATAGATCAGGATGACTGTGTACTAGCCAGTACATACATGAATACTAATGCATAACGCTTTATCTAGAACTTGTGCGTCAGTAAGGCCTTTTGTTAACACATTAAACCAAGTATGCTTCAAAAATGATTTGGAGGAAGCAAAATAAGACATAAAATCAAGGGGAAAGTAGTGGAATACATTACGAGAAGCAACCAGAAGACAGAAACAAAAGAAAAAGAGAAGAACAGAAAGGAAAAGAAAATTCAAGTAATGGTCACCCTGTCCTACTATCCCCAAGGTTAAACGAGAACAGGATGGAATGAATTGGCTCTAAAGGCTCATTCTGCCAAAACTAAATGAAGCAATAACATCACAGAGCTATAGAACTCCATTAACACTTAACCTGCAAAGGAAGGAGCCAAGGGATAGATCGACAGAGGAGGAGAGGAAAAGAAGAAATAAGGCTACCAAGACATATAGAAGAAGAAAGGATGTGCTACCAAACTTTGCATCTTTTTATCTTTAGGGTATAAGCAGACACTGAGACGTGTGTAAATAGGTGCAATGAGCAGGGACATACCCATAAAACAGTAAAAAACAGATTTCACCCTTTATTCGCACCCTGCCTCCTGCCTGCTTTCTGTCTTTCTTTATAGTAATTTAATGGTTTCAGCCCGAGCTCTTTAATGAAGAATTTGGGTAATTCTAAGGACAGAGCCTCTGGGAGTGCAGAGGGAAGAGGGCTGTGCATGTTGAAAAAGAGAGAAAAGGATAATGAAAAAGCATATAATGAAAGAAAAGGAGAGTGAGACAAAATAAAGGGATGCATTTGCCATAAAAATTTTTTAATGCAGTTACTTTTGGATACATGATCAGTTGAGATCTCTCCATACTAATAAGTATCACATCCCACTTGCACAAAACCCTGTCCACCTCTCATCAACCTCAGACTTTTATCTGGTTGGCTTCCCCTCCCCCCTGAACATCAAGTGACCACCCTCCAGTCTGCTAAGCTGCTCCTCATTTTTTCATTATTGTTCTAATTGAGAACAGATTTTTAATGCAAGTATGCCAAATAGTCCCCACTACTATTCAGTTTTGGCAGGTGTTCCTTGCCTTTTACCTGTTGTTTACCTGCCAGTTTCCTACTGTGTATTTGTCTTCTGCCACCTGCTCAACATGAGCCTGGCTTGTTAAAAACTTAATTATTTTTTGCACCATAACATCATGCCTCTGTCTCCTGTTGGGTTCCGTACCTAACAACTTCCTGTTCTGCACAAACATTTGAGCTGTGATCGAATTTTAATATATGAGTAAATATGTTGTTATATACACTAAAACCATCTCAGTCTCAATTGTGGCAAAAGCCACAACTATTGTTCTTTCTGTTATAAATGGTTGTAATCATGTTTTTATTTTCTAAGACAAAAAATAGAAAGAGCAGCTGTGAATGATCAATACTTTTCTCATTACCTGAATGGAGTGTGCTTTCAGCTGAGGAGTAGGATTAATTTTAGTGAAATATATCACTAATTACTTTTCCTTGTTAAACCCAAGATGTTCACATAATTTTTTAATTCCAAATGATGGGTTCAAGTCTAAAAAGAGCAAGTGAACTTTTAAGGGGAAAGTACAGGGCAACTCTTGAGTCTTTTCCTTTTAAGTCTCAGGTCTTATTGGGGTAATTCCAAATTATGCCTTGGCTCTAGAGAGGCAAGTATAAATCAAGTCTCATCTCTTTCTCCCTAAGTCATATCTTATGGCCTAACTGGGACCAAACCAAAACTTGAGTCTTTCACTCCATGTCCAAACCAAGTTTGAAGTCTTGCTGCAACACTAAAGAAATGTTCAAATCCTGGAAAGAAATAAATCATAGGAATTAATCACAACCTAAATGTAATGTTAATCAGTTGGACGGTTGTTTTGTTATGCAAGTTCCCCAGAAAGTTTTTCGAAAGAACTTCTTAAATGTATATTGTGATCTAAGAGGATGCGCAGCAGGGAAGAGGGCCTATCCAGGAAAACGTCGAGAAAAGACTATAATTGCTATCCTATTGGCAAAAGAGGGTTGAACAAAGTAATAACAACGGGGGTCCTGGTCCTTAAGTCAGTAGTAGCTGCAAATGCAAAAACAATGAGAGAAAAAACTAAAAGCATTCTAGCTCTCTAAAAGATCCTATTACAAAGCACTTTGGTTTAGTACACAATAGTTGCAATGTTTCTAATTAGTGAAAGCTTTTTATTACTTGTGTGTAGTTTGTGTTTCAGGTGTTATCCACCATACACTTGATGCTATTCCCCTTTAAATATAGCGCTGTTCAAAAATATAGACCCCTATAAACTTTTGCGTTGAAGAAATGACATTCAAGATGAGCTTTACTCCATATGGAGTACGATTCAGTACGGCACATGACATGCTGTCTACATGATGTGTAAGAAAAACCATGCATAGGACTCAGTGGTGCAGATGACGTGGAGATGATACAGTATGTCACATACCAGTACTTGATACGGTTGTGTGGGTAAAGTAGGATATATTGCACTGATATAGCTGAAGATTATTTGGTCTTCATTTTGTGTCATTATGTCTATTGCCATTTAAAATACATATACAGTAATTTTATGTATGTATGTAAGGTGCAGACACGCACACATATATGCATACACACCACGAACAGTGTGGAGGGTATTAGTAACGTAGCCTTCAGCAGTCACATACACAGCATAGCCTTCAAGAGAGAATGTATTGCTGTAGGCCATAAACCAGAGGCCTTGGGCAGTGACAGAGAGCGCTGTGTGTGGGAGTTTCGGAGGGGAGGAAGAAGTAGAGAAGAGAAGCTTTTGGCCAAAAAAGCAAAGTCCCTAAAAATGTCTGTTTTTTTGTTGTGAGGGTGAAAGAAAGCAGATGTATTTCTACTCCCTCATATACAGCATTGTTTTGAGTGTTTGTGCAAATGTGTAAGTACAGCTCCATCATGCTGATGCAGGTGTTGCCCTTGACGACAGTGCAGTCGCCAAAGGGAGCCAGAGTCAAACAAGGATGTGCCTCAGAATACCAATCAGATATCTCCTGAGAGAGAAAAGGGCCAATGGCAGATATCTATCTGGCTTTCAACCCATCCCTGCTTCTTTGTGGGGATTTAATGATCTCACCGAGTTAGAAAACGATATCTTTTGAGCGTTTGCTGCTCCATCACCCTAAATCCCTTTAGTAAAAAAATAAAAAATTAACTTTGCAAAATATCTGACTTTTATTTAAGTTAAAACTAAATTTAATGCATCATGTTTTAGGTAGTTATTAAAGGCATAGCCTACTTAGCTATAAGAAACATGCTTAAAATTTAACCCACCCATCAGAAAATTTCATGGAGGTTCCAATCTTGATCAGTCATTGGTCCTCATGCAAGTTAATATTCCTCTAGTGTGACTCCCACTTTTCTTGGCCAGTAGGCATGAAAACCTAATTTTGGTGACAGATATTATCTTTAACCCACAGCTAGCATAAATGACTGTAGTGCCATCTTCAAAAATGTTCCCGATAGGCACTCAAGAAAACTTTGGAATTGTTTTAGTTGACCTAAATAATTTTGGAAAGAAGTGGGTCAAATTATACATTAAGGATCACAACATGTTTAGTGTTTGACCAATCATCACACATAAAAGATGCATTATAATGCCTTATTTATCCAAATGCTCACCCTGCTTTCTTTAAATCTTCATTTTATTCCCTAGTTAGATGGCTTACCAAGTAAAAAAAAAAAATCCCACAATTACTGGAAAAACCAGAACTACATTAAAAGGCAAGCTCAAGTTCAACTTTCTGATCAAGTTCACCTTAAAGATAACAAGAAGGTAAGTTTTCCTCGGAATCAAAATATGCAATGGTTGAGCTAAAGCTGAACTAAATTATTATTGCTTCATATGCTAAATCAAAACAAATAATGGCGTTCTTACCTTATTTGGATTTGATGCTGTAATTATCCACACACACTGGGCATTGCTCTCATATTGAATTGGAAAGTTGGGAGATGTAAAGGTCCCCGATGGCCCCTGAAGATTATTGCCACACGTCTTTGCTATAAAAAGAAAAGGAAAAAAGGACATATTGATCTCGTCATCGGTGAGAACTGTAGATTTAGCCGAGACATTAGCAAAAAGCCATTGCACAGAGTCACCACAATACCATGCATTCTCAATTACCTTTCTAATTAACACATTTAGGTGATGCTTAGCCCGAATCTCTCACAGTGAAAAACAGAAAGCCAATTCGCATCATTTGAGGGTCAAAGCAGAAGTTCAGTGACGAACAATTAAAAATGACATCAATGCAGCTGAGAGCTGGAAGGAACGAGCGTGTGAGCTCAGGAAGTGAAGAGAAAAAAGAAGATAAGACTGAAGTAGGGAGAGGAACAGAAAGAGGAACAGAAGGTCACATAGATGTTATTGATACTGTCAGCAGCATCTCCCTGGATAACATTACTTAATTGGAAGCTACTGGGTGTGAAATACCACAGGATTAGCTGGAGTTGTGCTGTTGACTGATAAAGACATTTAGCAGCTATTTATTCCAAACATCTATTTAAAGTAAACAATTTCAGAGCAGGAATGTAATTGTGTTCACTTACTGTGTTGTATGTCTAAACACAAACTGTAAGTTTAAAGACAAAACCACTTTGAAAGATTAACAATGGCATCAAAATTAACAAATACTTCCTGTATGTTAGTTAAATCGTGATTTTCCACAAATGTATAAAATTGTATTTGAAATGCCAGGCTTTACGATGTAAAGCCATGCAAAACCTGAAACAGCGACACTTAGTGTTACATTCAGCGGGGTGTTTAAAACGACACATGCTTGGTGTTCGATAAACCAACTAAGCCTTCATTAGGCTTTGTTCTCTGACTGGATGTGACAGAGAAGCTGCTTGTCTGTCCTTGGGTCGTCCTGTTAGACTCAGGAGGTAATTTTCTGGTTGGTTTGAAGCAGAGTTTGCTCTTTAATGAGTTTGTTCAGCAGCAGGTCATAAGAATACATACAGTCACCATACACACACAGAGAAACAAAACAACATTATCTGTTGTACGTTACTTCAAAAACATTCAGTACAAACATGCACAGAGACAAAAGAAATATCCCTGAATAATAAACTTAACAGGCTTCCAGTGCCATGAAAACATATGTGACCCCATTTAAGAACAAAATTTTTTTAAGTTTTTGTTCTCTTAAACAAATGTAAGTATTAGACAAAGACAAATTTCAACTGTTCTCTCAAACCACTTCAAATCAACCAAAATACAGACTTTTATGTACTCTCTCTCCCATGATCACTCTCTATGCTGCCACTTTTACTTAGTGGTCAGTGAAGGAAAGGAGGGGAATGAAAGAATCATACTGCAGTTTGTTTGCGAGAACGTTTTTTTCATTGTGTGTGTAATGGAGTGTGTCCAAGAGGCACTGCATGAGAGTGTCAAAACAAGCACAAGTCCCTTTAGAGAAAAACTGATATCACTTGCGAGTGTCTCTTAGCTTGATGCTTGAATTCCCTGACTGTGCCCCAGCTGAGTCTTGTTTCTATAATTCTCGTTGCAACTTTGACTGACCTTCCCTCGTCTTCGGCTGGTTGCGATTTATACTCTAGGAGATACCATGGTGATAAATTGTGCATGCGCATGCTTGAGTTAGACGAGGTAAATGATTCATCTGTGTGCCTCCAGAAACTTTGTGTGCCTTTGTAAGTATGCGTGCGCTTTGACAGCTCAATCAGCGTATCCTGAACAAATGGCCGACCCATCACCGTGCCAACAGTAAAATGGGCACTATGTTGCTGCAGCGACACTGCAGAGAGTTATCACCAGAATTACCAGAGAGGATAACATCCTATAATTTATATTAAAACATCAATTTATTCCGCACTTGAATGCCATTTAATTGTCTATTTTGAACCTTCAGCCCTTTTTTGCGGCCATTAAAGTATTTAGCATATTTTGATGACTGTCTTTACTGTCAAAAGACATTAAGTTTAAGCTGGAAGCGTACATACACATTTTTTTTCACCATCAGACAATTAATCAGACCAAACTTTTCCTGTTTTAGGTCAGTTAGAATTACCAAAGATTATTTCTATTTTATAAATGCCACGTCAGTGAGAGAAAAGATGTAAAAGAGTTATTTATTAAATTCTTTGAAATCAAAAGTGTGCACACAAGTTCTCAGTATTTGGTACCAAAGAACTTTATGACTTAAGCGAAACCTTTTGGATATCCTGTCATAAGTTCAAGCTCAATCCTTTTACCAAATTATTAGTTTTAGACCAAGTTAGACCAATTAGTTCAGACTTCTCCATCTTCAGAAAAGGTGGCTTTTAGGTTGGATCACAATCAAAAACAGTGATATTTAAAAAACACAGTAAATGGCACCAAATTATCAACTTTAAGAGTTACAAGATAATTTGTTATTAAAAGTGAAAAAAAAGTTTTCTCCAAACAAAATAAAAGTTTTTAATCATCGATGGCCATCCTTCCAATCACCTGTTTTGCATCTCAATTGAATACTTTGTTTATTGTTTTATTGTTTTCAGTGAATACCTTTCCCAAGATTCCTTCCCCGAGATTGGGCCTTTTTGCGAGTCAAGCAAAAATAGCCCCAAAATAGGACTTGCAGTGCAGCTAGTTGGTGGAAACCAATTGACAGGAAAACAGTGGTTTCATATGGAGCCAAATTAGACTTTCCTGCCTCTTTATGCGGACATTGCTGCTCATTAAAAAGGGACAGTAGTAATATTTAAAAAGCTGCTTTTGCCCACTGTGTCAAATACACCAATGCCAAAGGATACTTCCATTTCTATGCCTAAGAGACACTATGGGCTTAGATAAAACAGAAGTGCTTTTTGCCCGGAGAAGGAAAATAGAAAGATGTAACTTTTGATTTATTCTTTTTCTTTCCTTCTCTTCATTATCTGAAACTGGCACGGTGTTTTATGGGTTTGAAGTCATAAGAGCAACACAACTTTCAAAGATTTGATTTATTCCAGATGAAATTAAGATGTTTTATAAGATCTGTTTTTATAAGCACACTGTTAAGATTAGATGGGTAGTTTTAACAGGTACATTACAGACAAGACCAATGAGCCCATACTGATGATTAAAGTTCCACACTTCATTTTCTTTAGACTAAAAGGAAAACCCCTAGGACTCTCCTTCTTCACCTGACTAACTCACACAAGCTAGTGACCCACATAAACAGTTTGGAAGTGAACCAAAATTAAATGAGGTTTCAAGTAAGGATTTCTGTGCCAAAGTCTCCCATAATGTAGCTCAAATGCCCTTGCTCATTTTTATCCAAAGTTTTGTTTTATGGCTTCATAGCATTACTAACGTGCCCCTATAAACACTAAAAACACAACTCTGGGAAGGGTTTTAATTTTTAATAGCACCCAGCCACTGTTTTTCAACCGACAATTCTTTTTACCTGTCTAAGCTGCCTTACATTTAAAGGTCTATACTGTGACTTTGCTGCCTCCTCAGCAGGATGGCCTTTGTGGTTATTGAATCGTCTGCAGTGGAGGCTCAGCTTCAATCATGCATACTGCGAGAGCTACCGAAGCATACAAAGAACGGTTAACCCTTATGTGCCGTAGATTATCTTTCTTACCCTGCATTCCAGTAAGACAGACTAAAGAAGACAAAATAAAATAAAATGTAATTATACGGATGAGTTTTCAAAATGCTCACAGTGTAGATGAAGTCTTTGGTTTGGCATAATAGCATAGAAATGTATCAAGTTGAAAATATTTTTGTATGCACATTTTTCTGTCTGAACCATGGAATTCTAAACTAATTAGAAACTAAATAATTGATTGGCCAACTGCCTTACATTGCCTTGATCACTTTTGTATTGGCAAAAGACATTGGGTGAGGCATGGACTAAACTAGGTGACCAAAGTTATGCTGTGGAATCATGTCCCAACATGTTAGCTTAGGATTTTTTAAGTCCACTACATCGTAAGGTGAGGTCTCTGTGTCCTTGTTTGTCCATCATATCCCAAAGACGCTCAACTGGATTGGGATCTCCTTACTAGATCAGTCCCTATGTGTATGTGTGGAGTGAGCCAAGTGAGTTTTGACTTTCCAGGGCTTTATTCACTCTACTATCTTAGTGAAATCTCTATCATAGCTACTCCTCAATCAGGCAAGATTAAAAAAATTACTTACATCAATCACGTGTGTGGTTGAATTATAATAAGTCGTTTGGGGAATTTATTTTCAGGTTGTTTGAAAGGCGGGATTATTAAATATTCACGGCTTCACTGAATTAGCTTAATGAACAAAAATCATTAATCACATGACCATTTTAAACAAAACAGATACATTTCCATTTGGGTAATATTGTAGATCATATTTAGCTATGAATACTGGATAGAATATTTGCACAAAAAAATAATTGCAGGTATTGTCTAATAACATTAAAAGACATTCTAAAGAAGCAAAGTATAAAGATATTGATGTGGTTCAAAACTTTTTCACAGTTCTGCAATCATTCTCAGTTCATTAAGTTACTCTTAACTATACACACTTTGGTAAAAGTTTAATCTTAGATCGATAAAGCCATATTCCTGGGATCAAAACTTTGCGCAGGATGTTCAATCTGGCTCCTTTAACAAACTTCCTACAGTAGCAGATAGATTGACCAATGGGCACAGCGAATGATTGATGACATCATTAAGGTGGCACACAGCATTCCAGAAGCACCCGTACTGGTTGGAGCTTTAATGGGCACACACATATACACACCCACACACAAACACATGCACAGTCTTTTACCAAAGTTACTGTAAAGTGGCCGAACTGTTTACTTTTCCCTTTTGTCTTTGTCTGCGTACTCAGAAATCAACATGTATGTGTGTGTGCGTGTAAAAGTGGCTGACATATAGACCTTGTTTGAGTCAGTAGATTCAGCACATCAACTGAACTCCCCTGGAGTTCACACACACAGACAGAGAGAAAGAGTTGGCTCAGTGGCCTTACCATCTGTCCATTAATCAAGGTGCCACATGGAGCCCCTCTCTCAGTCTCTGTCTCTGCCTTCGCTCTCTCTCGTAAACTCTTAAAGGAGTGAAAACTGGGAACATTGCAATTTGATTGCTGCTTTTGTTATTTTGTTACATGTTTTTTACAATTTCTATTTGCCATATTCTACCTCATAAAGTGATTACCACTCCAAGCCATCTTTTTTTTTTTACAAGTTTCTTTTTCTTTCCCTTCAAGCCCTGACATTAACAACTCCTTTAGTAAAAGAAAAAAAAAATCACTTTATTTTCTTGTTAGTGTTCCAAAAGACATGCTTAGCTATATAAAAGTGTTTTTACAGAGGTGTCCCTTTAAGAAAGCTTGCCGTTTTCTTACAGATTGCCTCTCTGTCAATGTTATTCATGAGTTTCCTTGTTGGTTCATTGGAAATAAAGGTCAAATCTGTGCACAGAGCAGCTAGAAACAGCCTTCCTCTCATTCCAGTTTTATTTAACTCTGTAAAACAGACACGAGTACTTAGGAAAACATGTTTTCATACTTAGGAATAAAAATGTTGACTTTATAACCTGCAGAACTCATTGAAGGCCCTTAAAAATCTGGTATCTTACCAAAGTCAAAAGAGAAGCCATCTGTTTGATGGCTTCTCTTCTCACACTGTTTCAAGAAAAATTCATAAGCAGCATCTGGTGACATGGAAAGATAAAAGTCTACACACACTCCTGTCTGTGTAGACGTTGTTTGTCAAAAAACAAAATGGCAAACAAGGTCATTTTGTTTTAGATCAATCCGTATCATAAAAACACAGCTTAAAATAAATGCAATGCTGCCAAAATAGATGGAGTGCAACACATTGCTTGTGTTTTTGCAGATTGAGAAGAATGTATCTTTTTAGTTCTGCTTTTTAGTCAACACTTTGTCCATTTTAATTGCAAGACCTTGATTTAAAAGTTTAAAAAATATTACTAATTCTAGAGAATTACTGACATGATATTCCAGATATTCCACACGTTTAGAATATATGTCAAAAAATGAATAAAACAATTTTTTTTTGACAAAAAAATGTGAACTGATACACTCATCAGTTCACATTTTCAGAATAGTTAGAGCCCTACAAATACAATATCAATAAAGATGGAATCCGTAAAATACATTTGCATATAATATAATTAGACCTTTTTTTTTTCAATTTAAATTTAAGTATACTTGTTCAGTGAGTTGGGGAAATAGCCCGTATTAAGATATATTTTATTTAGTTCTTTGTGATTTTACTGCAGTATGTGATTTTACTGCAGTGTGTGAAATCAGTTCAAATATTAGCACTTCTACAGCAGCAAGAACAAAGAGTTCACACCTGACCTTCCATTAAGTTTCAAATGACTGAGCGTATAATAAAATGTCTATAATTTTCTCGCAGTGTACACTGGAATATAAACTCTATTCCTGCCAGACTTCCTAAGTTAGAGATTGGAAGCAGCTATCTTCTTGAATAATGACACAAAACAGCAGCATATTTGTAGACATCAGTGCTGTTTCTCCAACTTCTTAGTCTATTAGTTCCAGGAGAACTCCTTTCCTATGCCTTCAAGGCATCTTTACTTTTGGAATTTCAATATTGAATGTTTGCGCCTAAGGGAAATAGGTTTAAAAAGAAGAGTGGATTTCATAATACTCTCCCTGCTTTTCACATGAAGTAAGCCACCCTCTCCAAAACACTCCATTTCAAGCTTAAAACTGTATATCTAGAGGATATAGCTACAATTTCTACAGTAACACAGGATTGTGGTATTCCATTTTCAGCTTCCTCTTCTGAGTGGTCCTTTTACATAGCCTAAATAAAGCCCCAGCAATATTGTCAAAAAGATGAGATCCAGCGTTACATGCATGTTGTCCTTCAAGCAGCCTTACTGTGGTTTCTCTGGGATTCGTAGGATGTTTGAAGACAGATCGTTTTTAGTTTCACCAAAGTACAACCATACATAACAATGACATACTGCAGCTGTAGCAAGAGAAGAATAACAGGTAAAAATACGCCCATTATAAAGGTAAAGGAAATGTTATTTATATAGCAATATTACGGTCTAAACTGGTATAAACAGTCATGTCAATATTTTCAAATATAGCTCTCATCTTTTTAGGAGTCTCAACTGAAACAAATTATAAGATTGACCAGTAATAACACAAAATAGGCTAAAAGTGTAGCCAAGAATACTAATATCTCTTTAAAGTGCATATATAATTATTTCTTTGAGTCAGAAATGTCAAAATCCCCCCCAAAAAAACAAACTTAACTCTCAATGGGCCTTTTTTTATGCTTTGTTGCTCTTTTTCTCTGTCATAAAAGTTTTAGATATTTATTGAGTATGGCCAACACTTATTATGATTTATTTATTTATGTCTTTAAAATTAAGACTTTACATACAGAATTATCATTACATCTTTACACAATGTGAAAAAGCCTACATTATGATGTCTTTGCTTTGGAAACGTCTGGTAGGTTTATCTGAAACACTGAGTTAATTGGAGGCATACGTGTGGATATATTTTAAATCCAACTGACCTAAAACCAGAGAAGTTTGGTCTATGTTCCCATTTATTTGGTGGATGAAAACTTCCGGTTTCAGCTGTAATAATAAAGAGTTAAAACGCAAAAAAAATTGAGAAATTGAACTCTGACTGGATGCAGTGCAGATCGCTGTAAGAGATTTTTTCTGCCAACATCGCTACCTACAAAAAAAAAACCTCATTGAAGAATATGAAATAATATGATTTATAACATTTCATTTCCTTCTGTGATCAATAAAGTATTTTTGAATTTGAATTGAATTTGATGGCATTTTTTTCTAATAAATGCGTAAGTATCTTTCATTGCCCACACATCTACTACCACACTGCACTGTGATACAATTTTCAATAATCAAAAAAGGTAACAAGAAGTAGTTTCCAAAATTGTCTTTTAATGCAAACTTATGTCTCTGTGCATTGTCATTTTTGAGACTCTAAAGACGCAAGAGCACCTTATGAAGTATGATGCTTATAACAAATACTGCTGACTTATTGGTTTCTTAGCCACCGTCCCTCTGCCATGAGGGACGGTGGTATACATTGTAAAAGTAGTTTATGTTAGAACTCTGGGCAATTAAGTTTTATTTTTTCGCAAAAAAGATATGCCCTATAGTTACAGTGGGCCAGAGAAAATGTAATTGTCCAGCAAGGATATTCGTTGACTGGCGGCTCTGTTTTTAGTACGCTTGCTTTCGTCTTTCTTAATGTATTTCTCCTGTTGAGAAAAAAAATCCAGGATTTTAAAGCGCCATTCCATCAGTGGACACAGGTAGAAGAAAGACTTAACTGGCTTTATCGCAGTAGTTTTATTTAACAACTCATTATAGGGTAAAATGAGTCCCTAACAGTCATTAAAAATAATGAAGAGTCAATCCAAATTATTATTACATATATCTAATAATGAGTTAGATAATAAGCTTGCCTGGAAGGATTAAGCAGAAGCCATAGTAAGAAAGCCATGTTGGATTCATAGTACCTTGGTTAAATCCTTAGAAGAATTGCTGCAGTCCTAGTAATATGAACCCAAAGGAGCTCAGTGCACCTGTGTATCTGGTTCACAAATAAAAATCCCAGGATTTCTGTCAAGGACAGTGTTTATCTTGTGTCCTTTAACCTAAAGGCAAGAGAGCACAACCCGAAACAAGCGAGGATCCACCTTGTTCAGCTGACTTTGGGAAAAATACTAAATCGCCTTACAAGCTTGGAGTGGTTTTAGAGTTTAGCTGCTGCGCTTTTATAAATGTTTAGTAATATACTAAATAATTGACCTTCTAAAGCATATGACTAAAGCAGTCTTAAGGTGGAAGATATGTTTTTGACTTTTTTACAGCTTTTTCTTGTTGTCTTCTTCCCATACTTCTGAAGTTCATTCAAGGAATTACTTGATATATGAGACAATGCACAAGTCTGGAGTTACATCTTATTTACTTGGATCTTGCTTCCAAGAAAAAAAAAACAACAACATAACATTGTATTTTGGAGTCAACAAAGTGAATCCTAAAGAGCTAAATCTGAAATCTTGGCAAAGATCACCTAAAGGCTTATGTGTTTCTCTGCCCCTGTGTCATGTTTTAGCAGAATTTCACAGAGTCAATTGCGAAGTATTCATAACAACTTAACTTTCTCACGGTTTTTCACATTAGAAACCAAAATTCTTGTGCATTTCATTGGGACTTTAAAAAGACAAAGTGCTACATAATTCTGGAGCGTAAGAAAAACAATGCATGGCTTTCAAATTAAAATAAAATTTTATTGGAAACCTAACTTACCAGTGGCCTTTCTTCTTGTCATAGGCACACACACATACACTGTGAATATTTTGTTTTAAGTTAAAGAATTTGTCCCTCTACAGTCTCGAGCCAAGTAAGGAAAGAAATGACAAACGACTTTGGCATTTAACATGGCAGACACACTCTCCCTCTTTCCCACTGTATGTGTGCGCGCCGTAAATCTGGTCCCACCTATCACTTGGTAAATAAACTTTGAAGTATGTCGACTCTTGAAAATGCAGTGTTCAGAGTATGAAATGATTACACATGCATCACCTTAAAAGAATACAGAAATTTATTTACCAGTGATAATACTGGGTGATTTAATTGGATTGTGTTTGCATATTTTTTGGTCCTGAGGAACAGCCATCACAGCCTCAATGATGAAAGCACATCTAGAGTCAGAGATGAACTGCAAAATCCAGAAAGTTGTACCTTTACAGACTGGTCTGTGGTCACTCCAGGCGGCGAAGACTTCGGCCACTCTCTGGCAGCTGATGGTTTTACTGCCCTGCAGCACGTAGTCCTCTCCACAACTGAATTGGACCACACTCCCAATGCTAAATCAACCCACACAAGCACATAAGTATCACACAGAAAACAAAGGTTATGGTAAAATAAAAATAAAATACAGGTTTGTGTTTTTTTTTACAAATGTCCTAATATATGTGTATTAAAAAATCCTCACACTTTTGTGATGTTATTGTGACTGATCTGATCAGATTTTCTGATAACTTCTTGTTTGCTTGGGATACAGAGGCAACTGTTTAAAATACCATTGAAAACACTGAATAAGGTGGTTAAGATTAGCTGTCAAGGCAATAAAAAAATCCTCTTAAATATTGAGAATGGTATAAATAATCTGTAGTGAGATAGTTTACTAAAATATCATACTAGTGATATTTTTTTTAAATATGATTTATTTTTATATTGAGAATACTTTTACATTATTTTAGTGCTGTGCAATAGATGTCTTATTTCCAATCAGAAACGAAATTTCTAATTGAATGAAATCATTTTGGAATTTGGCCAGTGGGGTTTAACTATACAGTAACATAGATATTTTAATACTTTGAGACAAATGAAGACGTGACAACAAATGAAGGCTGGATAAGGAATTCCTTACACAAGGAGTTACTGTTTAAGAATATCAACAAAAAAGCAGCATTATGGGATTAGCAGTCTTCTGCAACAACAGTTAGACGTCATCTAAATGCATGTTCAGTAGTCATAGTAGGGAAATGCCTTTAAAATCCCCCAACTCTAAACATGGATTTTGCTAAACTCTACAAGGACTTTTACTGAAACACTGTGGTTTGATCACAGGAAGTTATGATCTGGCTTTTCATCAACAAGCATTTAAGATAGCTTGATGTCAGATGATTGTTTTCTGGTGGAAATCAATTGTCTGACATGTTTCTATTCTCTGTTTCACTCTGGTCGATCCCAACAGAAGCAATTTTGTTCATGTATCTTTCTCTCGCACGTTGATCAAGAGTGTTCACATGTTTTCTTTTAGTTGGTCTTGAAGCCATGTGTCTGCTATTGATTGCGCATTGGCTTGCCTACTAAGATGGCAAGGATCTTTAAGTAAGTGTTTGTTTTTGGGGTTTTTTTCCTAAGCTACTGCAATAAAAGATGCATTTAATCTATGGCATTTTATATGTTTTTGCAGTGGGTACCAATACCTGGCCAAAGTGCTATATCTTAAAACAAATTGTACCTGAAGTCATTTCCATGGCGTTTTCCATTTTCCGGCTCTCCTGGGTCAGGGCAGGAGTTAGACGCCTGTCTGACACCACCTTCATTCACTAAACGGAAAGAAAAACATGCACACAACCGGGACAAATGGGTCAGAATGGAATAGATAAGACAGTAACAAAGCAGAACTGTGTCCAGAAGTTCCTTCAAGTTGACTCTTTGTTTATCTACAGGAGAGGCAGAGAGATCCGTGCTCATGCTACTACTGGTCTAAAAAAATCTAATGTTTATTTTCACAAAAAATCAACAATATTCATATCCAACTGTTGTTATAAATAAATATTTGTAAAAAAAAAAAAATGCATTTAATTGCATTCAGCACTGGTCTTCCTGGATGACTTTCCACCTCCTTGCTTTTAGTTTTGGAAACCTGCCTGCCTGCCTTATCACTTATTCACTTTGGAAGCAGCGAGAAGCAGATTAGAATAGTAGATAGGTGCAGGATAGGATGGTTAGGTAGGAAGACAGTGATATTACAGCAGTTCAAACATTTAATTATTCCAGAAACACTAGAGCTTATATTGATTCTAAGAATGTCATTTACACATCCAAGATGTAGAACACAACAAAAAATACTTAATTTTACCTGGATCATGTGTATGTATGAGCTTGGTTTTTAAGAAATTAGGTATTGTTTAATTGCTTATTTCTGGTTTTCACTGACCTTAGACTTAGATCAGTTTTAGGTTTATATTGTAACATTATTTATCCCACACTGCAGTTTAGTCATTACAAAGTAGCAGCAAATTATTAAACACATCAAACCAGAGTAATTTAAAAACCTTGGCACAACTAAAACTGCAAGTGTTTTTTCCAAGTCAAGCAAAAAATAACCAGTTGCAAACATTATGCAAAGCGGGGCCCCAGCTTCTGGCACAACTCCTGAGGAATCATAGCCATCTTACTATGAGCTAAGGCCTCGAATTCAGCACTGTAATACTTCCAGAAGTTTGTCTGAAAACAACTTTTTCTGGAGTTTGAGATATGCTTCAGATCATTATCTTGTTGAAAGGCCCAATGATGCTCAAGCTTCAGCTTCTGTAAAGTACATGTGCTGGAGATTCACCCTAAAGGGACCACAAGCGAGTCAGTATTTTTGTTTTTTCACACTTTTTAACACTTTGATTTGTTTTCTATTTCATCTAAATTATGCAAATGTAACTATATTTTTCATGTGTTTACTAATGTCTGTACAAACATGTTAATGAAATCATCTAAGCTCAAAAGTGACTAACAAGAGAAAGAAAGAAGAATTTCAGCTTCTAATCAATCTTGTAATAAACTCTTTTAGATTAAAAATCTAAAATTCCCTTGTTATTTTTTTTTTTATGACAGTTGAATTCCAAGATTGTGACCAGTTTTAATTAAAAGCTAAATGCATTTTTTTTTAGAAACTCTTTATTGTGCAGTTTGTTTTTTGTGACTTGAATACCCTCCAAAAAACTGGCAAACCACAGTTTTGTCTCATGCTTGACAAGAAATCGGATGCCAACAAGCTCAATTAGGTGCAACAAACACAGGCCGAAGCAATAATGCCGGTCATTTCTGCTTTCACACGAACACCTTCACACCCACGCTGTCTGGGCTTTCTGGCTAACACGCAAGTACATGTTTAGTCCATATCAACGAACCCAGCAGGTGGTTGGAGAGTGTATGTGTGTTTGTGTTTGTATTTGTTAGAGTAGATAGTTTGTTGCTTTGTTGGAGCGACTAATTTGACCATCTGGACTATTAACATGACAACAGAGGGACTGGTTACAGTACTAGCACACAATGAAGAGCAAAACACACAAATCTTAACCCACACTCATGCACATTTACAATGGCTGACTTTAAAAAGCCATCCTTAAATGTGTATTTGTTGATGGAGAGGCTCTGTGCTTCAGTGAAGAGTTAAACCTTTTAGAGCAGAGCAAATTATCTTCTAAACCAATCCAAGCAAGACAAATTAACATACACATTTGGAGAGATAGAGCTCAACTGTCATTCTGCAACATGGCAGGAAACCTGATGAATCAAAATTTTTCTTTTTCTGTGCTGTACATTTTCATCAACTTATATAGTGCTTCATAAAGTGCAAAATAATGAGTATTTTAATGAGATTTTATGTAATGAAACCAACACAAAGGAGTTGGTTCAAACTTTTCAATGATTATACATCCAAAACCTCCCTGGAGAACTACTGCCACATCACCCATACAGGTACAACTTCAACAGTGGAACATTGTATAGGTTGATTCTGCTGTACTTCAGCAGAGATAGGAAAGCTGGTCAGCACAGGACAATCCTGTTAGAGGAAGCATGTGTGGGACAGTTGTCAATAATCACCGTCCAGCACCACAATGTCCCTTATGCAGTCTTAATTATTAAGACTCAGGCATATCTAGTTGTGAGAAAGGCTCACTCAAAATCCAGACCTAAATCCTTTTAAGAACTTGTGGAAATACTTGAAAATGTAGGTTCATAGACTCTACATACATACAATTCGGCTGAGATTAAATTAGTTTTTCAAAGACAAATGGGCGAACATTTTAGTCTTTAGATGAGTCAAGCCATTACATGTTATTTCATTAAGCAAAGGGACACTGAGAATTGAACTCATGTAGTACATAGTGGTACTACAAAAATATTGACTGAGAGGTTAGAAGTCATGATTTTCAGATATGCTTTACATTCTTTGTGTTGGTTTATCACAATCATTTTAGTAAAAAAAACACTGAGGTTTTTGGTTCAACACAGAATACAAATCACAAAAACAAACAACCAAAGCAAAGTGTTAAATGTAATTAATGACAAAGCATGCAAAGCAAACACATGAAAGTAAATCTTCACCTCTGTTTGAATTGCAGTGTTGAACTGCAGTCAAACTATAGACCTGACATTATGACTCATAATGTTATAACTTGGCAAACATTCCTGCATAACCCGTTAGGGGTACTGAGCATCCAATGACTGTCGACTCAACAGTTGTGTGGCATAATGTGGGCTCTAACTTGCTAACTGCAATAGATATTTGGAATGGAATTGTGTGATTTACTGGCGAACAGAAAGAAACTAAACACTCAACATGAATGTTAAACTTCACCATTGGTGTGTGAGTAACAAGGCTAAGATAACCAGAAATAACAGTAGATTAATTCAGATTTTCAATTAGAAAACTTGAGCTGATTGGCACTGCCAAAATAAAAGCCTACTGCAGGGACTGTTTGATTTGAGGTGTTACAGTTATAGCAATGGTTTAATCGGGAAAAGAAACTACACACATTACTGTACGATTTCTAAAAAGCACACATTTTCAATGAATAGATTCTCTGAGCAAAAACACCATTTACCAGTTGTTTTTTGCCCAGTAAAAAAAAATTTACTGGGCTGTTGAGGAACTGTAATGTTCCAATAATCTCTCCAACAAAAAAGAGGATGCATTATGAGTTCAACACAGCCGCAGCATAGAGATGTTATGTGTGATGAGTATCACTAGGTGTTGGTGTGCTATTTGTGAAACAAAATAGAACATAAAAGCAGGGAAATGTTATCCTGAATATCTCTAAGAGCTAAAACGATCAGCTTTGTAAAACAGTCTGAATTTATGGGAAAACAGACAAAGGAGAAATAATAGTGTAACATAAGTGTCTTTATATATGGGTTAGCTGAAAACCTTAGTTGAATTGTAATAGTAAATGTTGAATTCTACGTAGATTTATCATACAAGATGTCAGAGTGCTGAAAGAACATGAGCACTTTAAGACAATATTCACATTTCCTTTTCTTATTAGAATATCCTAAGTAACGAGGAAGCTATTACATATCTTAAAGATAATGAAACCCATAGTAAGGATGTGTAAAAATTTTAAATGTTTTAACAAGAAACTTACATAAAGAAACAAAAATCAACAGTCACATTTTTTTTTTTTTTTTATATTACGAACAAATGTTAATTTTCTGCAGCAAACTCACTATTTCCACAGAGATTGACAATGACTGCTGTAAAAAATACAGCTAAAATAGGGATGGGCAATAATCCTGATTTTATTTATAAAGTGATTTATTTACTTGTAAACTGTAGTATTATTGCTTGTTATCTTCTGGATATATTTACTGATGTATCCTGAATAGTTCTAAATGCATCTAAGGTCACTTTCACAGTATTATTTTTGCAATCAATGACAAGTATTGGTTTTCTCTTGTATGTTTCTGATACATGGGTCAGACATGGCTAATCAAGTGTATTATGTACACTTAAATGATCAATCGCTACTTAATTTAGAATCTACTCTAAACCAAAAATTACTATTATTAAAACAAATTGATAAACAAATTAAATGAAGTCGGAAGTTAGGGGCTAATTAGGGGAGAAATATCTAAAGAGTGTTGGACCCTAGTTTCTAAAATGACTTATTGCTTTACTACGATGCTTTTGCGTATGCTAAATATAAGTGCTGTATTTTACTTTATGTAACATTCACTTTCACACAAGGTAAAAAATATAAAACACATAAAAAAGCTATATATTCCAAATGATAATCCTAGCCTAGCGTTAGATTGTACAACTCAGTAATTGCTTTGCCGACCCTAATAACCTGAGCCTAAAGATGCATCAGTACGGAAAAAAAGAAATAAAGAGGGACATGCCAGTATATAGGAAAGGTTAGAGAAAGGGGTATGGGTTGGACCATAAACAGTGTTACAGCAGATGATTCACATTCCCTGATCTAGCCTGAAGCAAGCCAGAACAAACCATGATTAAGCTTATCAGAGCAAGGCTGTGATTAAATATATCAAAGCAAACAAAGAAGAGGCAAGACACTGTGACCTTAACATACATACACAAAAAGTCAAACCATGGAAACACACAGCAGTCAAGAAGAATGCAAAAGTAGCTTTCAGCAAAGGCATTGCTATCCTCAACACATTTGTGCAACATCAATTCCATATGTTTAGTATTTCTTCAAACAGAGAAAATGGTTAAATATTAGGCATTAAAATATATATTTTTGAGTCAAAGCACAAAAGTGTTGAATGTGATAGTAGACCTTTAGAAGAGAGAAAAGGGGGGGGAAAAAAGCTAAAAACAAACCAACAGTTCAAGCCATTACATGTTATTTCATTAAGCAAAGGGACACTGAGAATTGAACTCACATATTGAAAACTTGTTGCTGGAGTCTTTGCCGGGGAATAATTTTACGCCCCTCGATTTAAAATCTACTGATCGCTTCACTGCAGAGGAGAACAGAATACAGAAAAAAGAGAAGAAAAATCAGATAACAGAGTTGATAAAAGCAGAAAGAATATATCTGACCTATTAAAAGGATTTAAATTAAATGGCTCATTCCTCTTTCTGTTGCAACGCTGCGAGAGAAAAGAGCAAAGCAAAAATATACATAAAAAGGCAACAAAAAAATCAAATGGTGGAGACAGACGGACAGAGAGGAAAAAGGAGAGAAAAATGAAAGCATAGTTGAAAAACAGAATCTTATAAGGAGTGTCATTCAGGATTTTTAATTATGTTAATATTTCTCTCTCTCTCTCCCTCTCTCTGTCACTCTTAAATAAAACACTTGGGATGTTCTGCTACAAGCTCCATCAGATTCTTAACAAAAGCTAAGAAGGGAAATTGCAGCTTTAATCAAAATAACTCACAATGCAGCTCTGTAATCAAAGCATTCAGATAATGAAACGTTAGGAAATAGATGCCTGGATGGAGCAAATCAAAGACAAGAGGAGGAAAACTGATGGGGAGTAAATCCCTGTCAGCGTGAGCTCTGGTATCATCATTTCATTATGAGCCACATTAACATACGGCACTGAACTTGTAGATTAATATAGCTTAGCAAGTGTGGCTTCAACGACAGGCTATAGATGACAGCGTGAGTGGGTGAGAGCTATATCTGAATTAGAGCACTAATGAGAAAAAAAACAAAACACTCCAGGGTAGTCTTAATTAGATTTCCTTTTGAACTATGTTTTTTGTGCTACTGCCAACAATATATAAAATAAATAAACAATTTCTGACCATTATATGAAAAGGATACATCTCATCTACAAACATATTCACAAATTACTGATGATTGTCCGAAAGGTCGAATTACAGACACCGATTTCACAATGACCTAATGATTCCATCAAATTGCAAATGGCAAAAAACAATTATTCCAATAACAAACAGTGGCAACATTTATGCAGAGACATCATTCTGTTTGTATTTGATATGTGTGAAGAACAACATAGAATAAAAATGCTAATATTAGTGCCAACACATTGACATGAAAGTTGGTATTTAATCATTGTGAACAATTGTTCAGTCAATGATGTCATAATGTAGCATAGAAAGGTCCAAATTCAGCATAAAACATTATTTAAGAAGTTTCAATTTTCAAACTACAAACATTGTACATCATATATTTATGTAATTTAAATTTAATGGCATGTGAAAGACAGTTCATGGTTTTCTCCACACATTCTCTCTGAAGCATAGAGGAAGTAGCTCTTCCTCTATGGAGCTCTTCCTCCCCGTACCCTACATGATTTTGCGAGCAGTCAGTAACCTGTGTATGATAGTTGAATGAGGGGCACCTTGTTTAACAATGTGATTCATGCTTGGGAATCAAAGAAAGTGATACTTTGTCTATCAAAGGTGTACAAAACATTACTGTTTTTACAATAGAACTGTTTATGAATAAATGCTGGAAAAGCACACACCTTTTTTGAAAGCAGATGCATAGGACAGGAATAGATCAGCCTTTTTATATCTGACGTGTAAGCTATGTAACATGATGTTCAACAAAGTTTCTTAGGCCTCACAATATTTTATTAGGAATTGTTGAGGTGTTTTTGTCACAGTGGGAGACAAGTCACTGTGTTTCTTTTGTTCAGTTGTGGTTTTTAGCTTGGAACTATTCAACAGCTGCCATTTGTGCCCAGTCTCTTTCTTATTGTTGAGTTACGAGGACTGACCTTAACAGAGGCAAGAGAGGCCTCCGGTGCTTCAGATGTTGCTCTGGGTTCTTAATGAGTTGTCGTGCACTCCTGGAAAAGGTTTGGGGACCAGTCACTCCTGGAAAGCTTCACCTCAGCTCTATTTTTTCTGTCCATTTATGATTCTCACTGTGGTTTCCTGACGCCTTCGAAATACCGTTGTTACCCTTTCCAAGCTGACAGATGTCATTGACTTTTTCAACTGTTTCTGAATTTACTTTTATCAGAGCATGATGCATTTCTGTTTGAAATCTTTAAGCCTATTTTGGTTTGTCAGACAGATCCTATTTAAGATGAATTGCATCAGGTTTTAATCAGGCCTAGATGTGCCGAGTCAAACTTAAATCAGCTTCAGTGTCAACCACTGTTAGTGCATGATTTAAATGAAGGTAATTCTATTTTTACACAGTGCAAGATAGATTTCCAATTTTTCTCCTGAATAAAAATAATTCTAACTGTCCTTTATTTAAAGCTGCAGTATGTAACTTTTATAAAAAATGTCTTTTTACATATTTGTTGAAATTGTCACTGTGTCGTGACAGTATGGCAAGAGACAAAAAAACCTGAAAATATTAAGCTTTTCCGCCTTTCCCCAGTGCTAACTATAAACAACCAATTAGAACCAGGAGGCAGGTCTCCGATTGGTTGTTTTCAGTTCAGCGCATGCATTTCTTCAGACTGCAACAGCAGCAGAGGGAGGAAGTAGAGGACATTAATCATTTCACAGATTTCCTGTCTTATACTGTCACGACATAGCGACAGTTTGTATAAACACGCTTTAAAGCACATTTGACTGAAATTAAAATTTGTTTTTGGTATATTTACATATAACAAAAATTCCAAAATGATTTTTCACAGCACTCAGACCTCTAATAATATACAGCTACATGTATTTTAACATATAACATGGTGCAACTATGCAAATTCCAGTGTGTGAAATAAAGATCCTTAGTTTTCAAAAAAATCTAATCTGGTCTCATTCTCATGAATCCAATTTCTTTCATTGTCTTATCTTGTATGCCAGACATTACATCCCTACTCATTTCGTCAGTAACCAGTGCTGCTCCATTTGCTTAGTTGGTTTTCACTGAGCATAAATATTACCAGTCAGAAGTCAAACAGAGCCTTGAAAAGTGACATTTGAAGTGATGTATGAGTGGAATATCAGTGCTCTGTCAAATGAAGGGAACTCTACTTGACTGATCGTAAAAAGTGTTGTTTTATCTTTCATAAATCAGATGGTTATTATCTTCTTGTGGCCTTTTGCCTTTTGATTTGACATGGTACATAGGGTACTTTTTTTAAGTAAAATTGGATCCCCATACATCATCTTAATTGTACAAAGCAGGACTCAAAATGTACTCTTTGTGTCTTTTCCACAAAAAGTATATGGGTATTTACAAAAAGACTAAAATAAGTGAACGAATGCATGCTAGGAAGGGATTATCAAAAATCATGCATCAACTTTGACATCTCAACATTCTGATGCTATTGTTCCCATAATGAACCACTAACTTGGCTATGTCATCACCTATGCGTACATGTTTCTCAGCTTTTTAGGTTTATATTATTTTAAATTTCCCAACCATTTAAAAATATAAAGGGTAATTATTATAAACTTCACCTTTTTGAGCTTTTTATCATCCTCTAATGTTATCCTCTCATCAAAAACATACTTGCATTATTGCTTTGATTCTCTAATGCACGTTTGAAGAATCCTTGAATCTCCCCCGGCAGCCATTCATGGATTCCTGAATGCTTGCTCTCAAAAAGTGACGCTTATTTCCACAAAGCTCCTCCTTGGAGCTCCAGTCTCCGAGGAGAAGCAATTAGCAAACACCTGGTGAAACCGAGAGTCTGCTGAGCTTATCATACAAACTATTCCTCAGTCCAGCGCTCCTAAGAACGGTTGTTAACAGCATAATGAGAAACATTGTTGCGATGATCGGCTGAAGGCGGAGTGTTGGAAACAGTAGAAGTCTCTTTAAGAGGCAGAGACCCAATTTTAAGGCGTCAAATTATGAAGTCAGATTTCTTTTAAGTCATGTTTGATATATACAGTATTTTTACTGAAAGTAACATAGTTACTTGATTGTGCAAAGCAGCACTCTGTGCCTGGAAAACACACAATGCCCCTTTAAATTCTCAGTGAGTATGATCCAGCATGTCATGTACCACAGCTGCTCATTGCAGAAAAATATGACTAAAAAAACCCTAACTTCACAGCAATCCACCCACCTACACAAAGAATGAACTTTATCATCCCTGACACCACAGTCACAGCTATTAAAGCAGAAAGATGTTTGATAGCTGATAAACTGACTGCTGTCTCTAGGAATGCATCTTATTCCCCGCATTTAAAAAGAGTAATTCACATAGCACACATTTATATTAATATTTTCTGACCAATTCATAAAAATTATTTGTTATACAAGTGTTTATGTACATGCGCATTTCCATTTTTTCACGATTAAGCAAAAATAATAAAAATCTCGGGCACAAAAATACATAACTTTTAACATTTGGTGCAAGGTTCATAATTTGTTTAGTTTTAAATATTTTCCTGCCGTGAAAAACATAATAATTTTGTGTAACTGTTTAGTGGTGAAAACTGAACTTCAAGTAACATAAATTAAAAAATAAATAAACATTTTTGTCCATTAGCTTGTAAGATCTAGTATATGTATGCCAGAAGGCAGAAAAAGTTAAATTTGTTGTTGGTGGCATAAATTTATTCTCTGCATCAAGCCCTTTTAATATGCGTCATAAAGCCTGTCCTATATGTAAATATGCATCAAAGTTAAATATGACCTGGTTAATATTCTAGCCTACATGCAGAAACACTAATACAAACAGATGGAAGGGCAGATGCATTTAAGTAAGCTAGGTTTATGAGCTGAAATTCTGAATATTTAACACAACTATGTTTAGTTACAGAATAAGTGCTCAAATAGAGTTCAGCAGTATTCAGAAAGACTCTGAAACAAATAAAAAAAAACACACTTCTGCTTATTTTACTGGATGCTATGCTGTCTACTTTTTCCTTGCTATGGATTAGTCAAATTAGTTTACATTCTAGGGTGTCAAATACTGCCAGATCTGTTGGGATACCTTGGTATACCTCTCACATAAGAACAACTGATGCACTCTCAACCATTTTGTTCCCATTTTCTTGACCATAACATGTTAGTCCATTTAGTTTGGCTTAGCGAATTTAATTTTAAAGAACTCAGTTATACTAGAGGTAATGATAAGTATAAGGTATTAAGGAATGCAACCACTTGGGGAGAGCAGATGTCAGCACTGTGGAAGTTATCCATGTTTGATTAGCAGCTTGTAAAGACCAATCAATGCCCCTTCAACACCACTCTTTGTGCAGTATCAGACAACATGGATGAAGTCAACATTGCTCATTCCATAGTACCCTAATAAGTTATAATTTCAGGGAGAACATGTCTCAGAGAAAAAACAGAACGAAGATTAAATAATGGAATGCAGTTGTAGTACAAATGCAAGCCTCTACAATAATTTAAGTTAGAAAAGACACAGTTTACGGATTTATGAGCTCATATGATCCTGTTGAGGCCTGCAGTATCTTTGTACTCAGTTTGACTAATGGTTCATAAGTTAGGGCTGACATGGAAAAGGGCTCGGGGATTTATTTACCCAGAATCCAAATTTTATATCCTGCATGAGCTAAATGTTTTCTTTCTTTCATAGCTGTAATTATCTGCTGCACTGGGCAATTTAAGTTGCATGCACTTGATCATGAGTGGATTTGAGACACAACAAGGGCCTTAAAGGAATGAAATGCACAATCAACAATATCCAATATATCAACCTCCTCAAGGGTTATGCTGTTCCACTGCTTGAATTGAATAATGTTTGCGTAGCCTTGGTTGTTTTTTACCGACTGAATTATTTCCTCCAATAGTGCTGGTTGACTAATATTGCAGTCAGTTGTTCATTAAGAGCCAATCACGGCCCTGCAGAGACAGAAACTCATGAATAGGTAATGAAGAAAGATGATGGAGGGGTGTGATTGGTAGGTTCTGCCAAAGGGAAGAAAACAGATTCTTCATACCTGACACATGCAAAGACAATGGCGAAACACACACACATCCACACGCACCCCCACACAGTGGACTGACACATCAACAAACAGATTCATCAACTTATAATGTATGCATGCACTGAGAAGTACTCAGAGAGAAGACAAACAAGGTTAAACTTATAGATGTTTAAATTCTGATATGTGAGTGGGAACATACATCCCACTCACATTTATGCAGAAAAAATAAAGTTAGCCAGAAAAACGGTAATAATACTGGGTTTAAAATAAAAGGTGGCATCCATGAGAAATGTTTGCATTGCTGCTTCATGTTTTATATTTCTGTTTCACTGCAGCACAATTTATAGAAAGAGACCCAAAGAGAACTGCACCTCAGGTAAAGACCAGAGGCAAAAAAGCTGGTGTTCTTCAGACAGATCACAAAGGTTTTTACATCAACAGCAAAAATAAAATGTTTCTAATACATCTAACATAACCAACAGTGTTTATGTCTGCATTGAAAATATAGCATCCCATGTTATAAAATGAGGTAACAAAACCACAAACTTAAGACATACTATCTGTGTGATCTGTAAAAGACATCTCGCAGTCCCCTTTAATAGGTGTCTATTATAATGCTTGCTAACACAAACTGTGAATTCAAGTTCAATCAGTCTCATATTACTTTATGACCACTGGGGAACAAAAGGGCAAACTGCACGTAACCTAATGGTTATAACTGCAGATAAAATTGATAATCAATCCAATTCAACCAAGTTTTGTTTCTGATTGAATTGATAAAAGTAACTTACAAAATCACTTAATTCGCTATCATTTGTGCTTTATTGTTCTTGTTTCGCATTTTAAAAATACATGTTTGCAAGAATTAGATTGCAGACCTCACTGGAAAACAGCAACGAGGAGCATCCTGCAATATTTTCAAAATGCTGATGTCAGTTTAAAAAAAAAAAATGCTTTATAAACTTTTTTTAAATGCTGATCCCTCTTATTGATTTTGAACTGCTACATTGAATTTTAACAAGAAGACCACCAAAAGGTCAAAGAAAGGAGCTACTTTGTCCCTTTCTTTGTTGGAGATGGTCCAGTCCTGTTTCATATTTTGAGATTTTATTTATTACTGTATTTCTGTAACTGAAAACGAATAGTATTGCCTAAAGTTTACCATCTAATTTGGTTTTGACTTCTACAGCATCATAGTTTACGCCGAGGTACTCCTAATAAGGTGACTTCTTTCTTCACCACTATACCGCGTCCTCTGCATGTTACATGTGATGTAACAAAATGAGTCATCTGCATAACATGAGGAGAGGAGCAATGCTCTTTTATTGCTGTTTTGTTAAATCTACTTTTTGCGATGCGCTAATAATATAACGGTAATATACAGTAATACCAATCTTGGAAATTGGTGCAGTGTTCTTAATTTTGAAATCCTAATCTTTACTATAGCAACAACCGTTTGTAATATTGTGGCCAAATAACGTGATGCATGTCTCCCACTGTCTATGAACCATTTTTCTATAGGTCACCTGAAGCATCCATCCATCCATCCATTTTCTTCCGTTTATCCGGGGTCGGGTCGGGTCTTCACCTGAAGATGCTTCAGGTGAAGCATCTTCAGGTGAATATGCTTCACCTGAAGCATATTCTTTTACATTTTAGTATATGTTGTCCCTGGATTAAATATAAATAGTCATTACTAAAGATGTTAAACGTTTGTGTCTTTGCTTTGCTTACTTTGAGCAATTATCAACTTTTTAATCTTTCAGCCTATTTAACACATTTATAAATGAGGCTACACATATCTTTGTTTTTTTCAAGAGTGTTTTCAAGTAAACAGTCAATTTTCACAGTGTTCCAACTAAAAAGTGTACACTAAAAGCCATTTTTAACAGCCATTCAACTGTGTGAATAGTTTGTTGACTGCACCGTCAAATGGATATTGGATCTGTGATGAACAGCCCCTGGTAACGCAACGAACATACAGCATTTGATGGTTGACGTAGGAGGCAAAATCCACTTTACCTTTGTTTTTAAAATCAGTTACCAAACCCAATCTCTGCATATTTTCCTTAAAACACAAAAGGCCTGCTGCATTTATTCTTTGTAATACCCATCTAAGTAATGCGCCTCTAAATAACAAACTTAGCTTTACCTGAGAAACAAACCTGTGAGAGCGGCACGGACTTTATTCTCAACTACAAGTTGTTTGTTGGGTTCCAGTGTTGTCAGTGTTGTGCATGGAAATGGACTTTGTTGGAGAACTGTGGACTGATCAATATTTTTGGATGAGACACTTATGGTGAGCTCAGCTCATTCTGACATCATTTAACAGTGTTTTTATCAGGAGTGAAGAAAAGATGTGCAATGCCTTTTTGCGGGGACAGATGTAGAAATGTTTAAGTACTTAAGAGATACAAAGTTTCAGTTAATGTATGAGACTATTTGCTGAGCAAATAGGAGATGGAGAAATAGGAATGTTTTTATTTCAGTTTTAAAAATAAAAGTAATTTTCTGCAAACAATCCAAAATACATGTAAAAATATACATTGAGACCTATTTAGACACTAAATTTGTTAAGATTTTTTCTCTGCTATGATTCGTTAAACAGACCATGTAAATCTTGCAGTCTTCTGTGAGCTAACACTGTAACAATAGTATACAACTGGAACTTATACTGCCATATTTACTATATGTGACAATGAAAGAAGATTAAAAAAAGGTCACGTATTTCCTTGTATTCTACAATATTTTACTCAACGTAGCTGAAAACCTGAGATACTTCTTTCATTGCTAAAAACATGCTCAACACACGTGTAATCCAAAATTTTCAGAAGAAGAAAAAAACAATTACACTTCAATTCTTAACAGTTCAATCTGATTAGCTGTGTCAGCGAGAATGCCTCTAGGTGTCAAGCTGTAATTACCGTTTGAACGTTCACTCAGGAAGGCAATTATCCCAGTGCTTTGATCTCAACATATGGAGATCCCAACTCAGTTATTATTTGATGGTTTATGATGAACTCTATTTTAGGTTAGATTAGTTCGTGTTAAGGAAAAAAATGCAGGGATTCAGTGCTTTTTCTTACAAAAACACACTCCATGTGGTAGATTTACGATCTATTCATCCTTTCATTCATTTATCCACAGATCGTCTACCACTTAGAAATCCCAAGACTGTCCTCTCCCCAGCGACTTCTTCCAGCCCCTCTGGGGGACTCCAAGGCATTCCCGAGCCAGCTGTGAAACGTGATCTCTTCAGCAACTACTGGGTTTGCCCTGAGGCTTCCTCCCAGTGAGACATTTCCAAAAGACCTCCCTAGTAAGTCAATCAGAGGGCATCTTCACCAGATGTCCAGACTATCTCAACCGGCTCCTTTTTGGTAAAGAATTTTTCCATTTAACTTTTCTTTATTAGATTTATAATACATTTTAAAACTATTTGATGGGACGGTTAAAAAAAATACCCTGAAAAAAGAAAGAATCATATGGTGCCCTTTTCCAGTTATTCCCACTTGTGGTAAATGTATGTACAAAAATCTTACAAAAACTTGATTTTATACCAATTGCATTACACAGAATAATTACTGGGCAGAAGTATTCCGAAGGGGTAAAATAAAAATAAAATATTTATTTATAGCAAAACCTCCAGCGCCATAAATATTAGCAATCGTTTTTCTAAAACGAGTGTAACAGAATCACACTTTATATTTATCTTTCTTTTTAAGTTGCTTACAGCTTAGAAAAACTTGAAAGTAGTGATCCACATAGTTCTGTTTTTCTGTGATCCAAAAGGAAATTTCTCTTTGCTACTCTTCAAAATGGGAAAGACAAGAAAACAAGTGGATCATATTAGGCAGTTGTGTGTTGAGCTTCGGTGTTAAGGAAGTAAATGTTCAAAAAGCTAATTATCTAGACTTGTCCATATCTTCAGTTGGACCCATAATGAAAAAATTTTAAACAACTGAAACTATGACAAATAATATACAATGACCTAAATTTTAATCACTTACAATGAGGATGTGAAGACAAGGAAACACTCGCAGCATCAAGTGCAGCATTTTTAGACCACCAATTCATCAAAAACAATTACAACGATATCTAGTAGCTGTTTATTTAGAAAAAGTTCAAAAAACTATTTTCTGTGCTGTAGTCAGGGCCATTAATGCCAACAGTTGAATTGCTTGAATTTTATCTCTAAAATAACTAAATGTATTAACAGATGCATAGTATTATGCATGTGACAATTCTTATCAGACTCAAATGATGCAAATAAGCAACTTAGTACAGCCGTTTTCACTATGTTTTAAACACATGGCAGCCATATTGAATTTGGCGATCAGGACTGTAAGGAACTTCACTGTTCATTTTTCTGTTCTAAATATTTTGAGAGTCACTGATCAAGAGAGATTGTGTAATGAGAAATGGTCAAAGATCCCTCTCTCTATGCTACAACCTTCTCACATGTTTTTAAAAAGAGGACATCAGAGGTACCAACGATTCAGACACCAGCGAGACTGACTTTGTTTTATATTGTTTAGACATCTTTACAGTGGGTATTAATAAATATGTAGAAGGTTGAATCTTAAGGAGATGTCATGTTAATAATGCCATATGCCATGCCATAATCCCTAAATGATGCTGTAATGTTGTAAGTGTAGGGGTGTTTATATGATTTACAGATATTCCCTCAGTGAGATATATGGTAACAGTTCCGTAAACATAGGTTTACATCAGCTGACCTTTTATTTGATTTCATTTTGATCTGTTTTTTCTAAACTCATAAGAATGGTTGCCAGATGTATTGTGAATAAAAAGTGAATGGTTGAAATAAAAGTGATTTTACCTTTTGAGAAAAACACACTGTCCCTGTGGGTTGGGGGAGATATTTGAATTAAAATGGTTAATTCCCTCAATTTAAGTCTATCAACAAAATGCCTACGGCATGTCTTAAAATCCTGGCAGCAGGAAATATTTTGAAGCATCAATTAAGCATTTAAATGACAATTAAAAATAATTGGTAGATTTGCTTTAGCTGTGCACAAGAGCTTCAGGCTTTTATTTACCAAACGGACTAGTTCGGGAGCGAGGCTCCTATCATGTGTCCAAGAACCGTGAATGCAACGCAGCCTCCGCTCAAATGAGAAAATGCGTGCACGCAGAAATGCAGCTCTTTTCCCTTCTAAGCTGGCCAACAGAAACCTTTTATATCAGCAGGACATTATAAATTCGTTAATATTAATATTTAGCCAAACCATCTTGCCAAATGACTTGTCCTTTTAAACCTCCCATTGCTCTCTGGCTGTCTGTCTCTCTTCTCAAGGCCTATTAATCATTTCTCCCTACTGTTTTACCTCCTCCTTAGTTTCCTTTAATCTGCTGTTTTCTTGTTGCAGTGCTTTGTTTTTGCCTCACTAACCCTACTGCCCTTTCCTCCACAAACTTGGACATAAATCATTGTGAGATTATTATTAATTCAGAACTTTATAATTCGGGCTGCAACAGAAGCAGGGGGATTTCTATTTATTTATTTTATTATGAGCCAAATTGCCCAACCTCAAACACAGGCAAGCACACGCATGCACAACAACACAGAATGAAAACAGTCTGGCAGGACCTGGAGCCAAATGTGTCCCTCTGAGGTCTCATACCAATGTCTTATAGACTTAACCAACCCTGCCAAGGCAGATTTGTTCATTTAGAGACAAATTTAGAGTTGTTTTAATGTAGTCTTCTCCATGAATATTTACTAACCCTTTGTACCCTGTTGAAGGGCCGCAGCATCTCAGTTAGTAAGGTTGAAGAATGTGGTGGACCAGACCATATGGCTTACTGGGTGGAACTGACCCCAAGTAGTACTAAGAAAGTACTATAATATTTTTTTTATCAAGTGAAGTTAGTCAACAAGGAGTATTCTGTTTATGGATAAAAACTAAAATCAAAGCAGCAGTTCATGATTAAACTTCTAATCGGTGGCTTTCTGCTGCAAGAGAATATAAAAGAGTCGAAATATTTCATTTAGATAACTTTTTCCTTTTACTTTTACACATTTTATTGAGTTACAACCACACACTGTAAAGTGCTTTGCTTGTATTTTTTGTGATAGACAAACAATCCCAAATCATTCAGCTGTAGCTCTGTCTGTATGTTTAAGTTTAGTTCAGTGATGGAAGTGAACTCCTATCCTGGTGTCAAGTTCACAGAATAATGTTGCCAGCACCATCTTTCATGGTGCAGATTGCTTGTTCAGGGTGATGTGCAATGTAAGATTGTTTGTTTTTTTTAAATTAATGCTGTCCTAGTCCAGCCTGTCGAATAGTCACCTTTCTAGGTTTGCATTTGTGCCAAACTTTTTCCATTTTCAGTTGATAGAATGAACTGTGACATGTTGAAAGCCTGGAATTTTTTTTTTCCCACAACCTAAAACTTCTCCTCAAAGTCTGTCTTGATCTGTCTCATGTGTCCCTTGGTCTGCATAATTTGTTGCCTAATATTCTCTAACAAAACTATGCAGTCATGATAGTCTTGATAAGGAATTACACCCAGGCGAACTCTTTACAAATTAGATAATTTTGAAAGCAATGTACAGATTTTTTTCCATTTCAGTTGAACAATTTTCTGCTGCTTTAAAGAAAAAAGAAAAAAAAACATAGTAAAACACATCAAAGTTTGTAGTTGTAATGTGAGAAAATGTGAGAAAGTTTAAGGAATCAGGAAAAATTTTTAAGGCACTGCTGTATAAATCTGAAAGGGTTAGAGAATTACAGAGCAATTTCTGATCCAGTAACCTTTTGAACCACCCACTGTGCATTTCCTCTAACGCGTATTAACTAACAAAGTAATGAAGATGACTGACAGCTGACAGGAAGCAGCTAATCAATCATAAGCCTGTTAAAGCTCCTCTAATTGATCTACTAACTTTTTCCCACTGACACCACTCATTAACATGCTGATTAACCTTTTAAAGTACTTAAGATCATTAAAACGAATTAGGGGCAAATCTCAAAGGGAGTGGCCAGGTTGTCAATCAATCAGATGTTATGTCTGAAGGACGGCATGAAAAGAGGGCCCAGAGTTACAGAAAAAAATTAAGTGGAAAAGATGATGAAATGGAGGAATAAGAATGAAAATTTACCCTCTTTTTTTTTTTAAAAAAAGGTTATGCATCTTTATTAGTTATACCTTTATTATTGTTGTTATAGTTGTTTTTTCCCCCCCCTTTTATACGGCCTGTATGAATTGAATGAGAAACAAGCTGGGTTTGCATGATATAGAGGAAAGAGCAACGTTTTTTATGAAGTTTACATGCTCTCCTCTGAGCAAGTATTTATGTATGTATTTTGGGCACTCCGGTTTTCTGTCCAAATTTCTCTTATGTGTAAAACTTTAAATGGTAAATGGCTTGTGCTTAGCACTTCATCTAGCCTAGTCCAGATGACTCCAAAGTGCTTTACACTACATTCAGTTATTCATGCACACATTCACACGTTGATGGTGCTAAGCTATATTGTAGCCACCTGGGGCAGACTGACAGAAGCGAGGCTGCCATACAAATGGCTGCTGCCTCTGACTGCCACCACCAGCAAACAAGGCAGGTGAAGTGTCTGCTCAATGACACGACTGAGACCAATGGAGCTTTCGGTTCAAACCAGCAACCCACCAGTTATGCCCGGTTGACACACCAAGATTTTTATGCAGATTTTTACCCAGATCTTCCCATTCTGACAGTCTTAACACTGGTTATTGTGATGGCTCTAAAGATAATCTTAAGACATATCCCTGCTGTGTTTGTTGTGCTAAGAGCGATCTAATCTTCCTGGACAGACATAGGGACCTCACCAACTTCAACATATGGATACTTAACATATTGGATATTCTTGATCCAATATCCAAGCACCTTGGGTGTTTCCCGAGGACAAATGACCAAGCACCCTGTTGAAAGTGACATGTAGCCAATCACAAAGTAAGCTGACAGAAACATCTAGGGAAATCCAAAATACACAATAATAATTCTGGAGGGAACAAAATACAACTCTATTTCATAATGCTCATGCTGTCTCCACTCCTCTAACCAATGTTTTTTCTTTTCATATTGTTTTTTTATTTCAAAATAGGCCATTGCTGCTTCTTTGGCAACCTTGTTAATTTATGCTGAACTAATGTTTCATTTCAAGAGGTGTTGCTAGATTTTCCATCTGAATGTTTGTGAGTGAAATCTGTTTGTGTGTGTTGTGTTGTTTTTGCTGTTTGGCTGTGCACCACACACATGTCGGACCAAACCTGTTACATCTGATTTTTCTTTTATTGTAGTGTGTGGGATCTCTCAGGTTTTGAAAATCAATCGATAATTTCCAAATCTTGCTGTGTGAACCAGGCTTTACAAATTCCTACCTCCTGAGCTACTGTCACCATAAAATTGTGTGTGCATTGTTACTTGTCTTGTGACAGACATCCACATCTTATTTTTTGTTTAGATGCCATTTGGAATGCGATTCCTCCTGCCTACACAGTGACCTCTGAGGATTTGGAACAAGCTGTGAGGAAATATTATCTATAACGTCTGTGTGGATAGCAGAAAGTAATATTGATCTGTTTGCTTTTTTAGTTTAAAAATGTCACAGAAGAAAAATGTAACTAGACCTGTCCCGATAAACAATAAATCAAGTGATCAAGTGCTTTCAAGTACTACTTTTTGTTTTTTAAACACATGCGCACTTATTTTCAAAGAACCTAGCACCAACTAGTGGCGTGGCGAGAGCATTACACGTTTTTGATGTGTACCATAACTGTGTAAACAAAGTTTGTAATTAGAATGTCTTCATGTAAATGTGTTAACAGAAACGAAACAAAAATTTCATTTTCGTTGGATCATTGTCATGTAATTGGCCTGAGACCGTTGGACGTTCTTAGATTGTCGTAAGGGGAAAATTGGGGCAAATATTTGTGCAGTGTGAACTGGGCTTAAGGGAGGAGTGAACTATTGCATCAGGTAGTCGGATAAAAATATTACAGTTTATCGCAATAATTCTTGAGACAATTAATTGCTCAGCAAAATTTGTTATTGTGACAGGCTTAAATATAACATTCACACATGTAAGTGAATAAACTAATAATTGTAATGACAATTGATAAACAGAAGGTCAGATAACTGAATATAAGCACAAATTGTTTACACTTGATGGTCGAATCTACAGTATGTCTGCAATGTAATGAAGACATACAGCTGTAAGTAAATAGAATACCAACATCACCTCTCTATGCATCTTGTACTTCAGCAAACTCAGCAGTAACAAAGGCTAAGCTAGGATATCAAGGATTTTTTGGACATGGCAAAAAAATCTGCAATGCAGATATGTAGTATATTCTCATAAGTGGCACTTCTATGACTAAATTCAAATCATGGACATGGCAGATTTTAGGTTTATTAGGAATTTTAAATTCAACCAGGTGGTGACAGTCATAAGAGTCCATCCTGTAACCAATGGCTTGTCGGTTCGAATTCCTGCTCTGTCTGTGTCAGTTACTGTGTCCTTGGGCAAGACACTTTGCCGGTTGTGCCTGCTGGTAAAGTGTCTTGCGGAGGCAAGAGGTGCAAAAGGTGCTGCTATGCATCAGTGGCATGTAGTAGCTACTAGTGGCACTTAGTAGCTACTACATGTGGCCAATCCAGCTTGCCACCATCAGCATGTGAATGTGTTCATGAACAAGTGAATGACTGAAAGTAGAGTAAAGTGCTTTAGGGTCCTCTGGATTAAATAAAGCACTATCCAAGTAGAGGCCATTCATAATGTGCTCTCTTTTACCTTCAGTTCAAGGCTCAACTTTCTTCCCCATCATAACCTGGACAAATCCAGACTGAACTCAGATCTTTTCAAAACACTAGTCTCTTTAGAACCCAATATATTTGAAATGTTTATTAAAATTGACTATTTTCATATAAAGATCGGTCTTTGAGATTACTTATGACATCTACTTGCATCATTTTTTCTATTGAAAAATGTCTGGATGTCTTTTATCTTACCAGAACATCTTGTAAAAACTGGTTACTAATTATCTAAAGTGCAGAGAAGATGTCAGATGTGTTCACCTGTCCTTAAAACTGTAGTGACACTAATTTGTCATGATCTGATTGAATCTTTTGAAATTAGCAAAAGGGACTGCAGTCCAAACCTGTCAGGCACTAAAGGATGTATTGCTAAACTTATTGAATGAGATCCTTAAGATTTTGCCGTGCATTTACTGATTGGAGTTGTTTAGTTGTAAAAGTGTAATCATCAATCAAATTATGTTGCAATATTATCATGGTGTACACATCATTATAATAAGACCAGTGAAATGGGATTAAACTGACCCAATAAATTAGGTTTATTTTAAAACATGTTGCAAAGTCCTGTTTTTAAATTTATGTGTAAAATCAATACTTTTTAAATGGCACCAGGATAGTGATGGGAAATTTGGCTCTTTTCAGAGAGTGAGCTCTTGTGGCACAGCTCCCAGAGAAGAGTTGGCTCTTTTGACTCCCAGCAGCTCTTAACTTATTATCATCTGTACCCTCATATTTTAGCTTAACATGTCAAATGTGAATGTTTTCTTTGTTACCAAATCCAGTTGCATTTAGCAGAAGCCTTAAAATTGCCTAATTTTACGTTTATCTTGTATTACGAAAGCAGGCTTTTTATTTTTGTGCAATATTTAAATTAAAGTTTAAATTTTTGTTTAATACAAAAACTCACCGCTGTCTACTGACTGAGAGGATGGACAGATTCACCAACTAACTTTTGTGCATGTCCCTCTCTGTTTTCACAAAATTGTATGATCCCATATCCTCACTTGTGATTGGCCACAAAGGCAACATGCTACCAATCAAAACAAAGTTCTTCCATGAGCACGGCAGAGCCACTGAGAATGAGAACTGAACAAAAGGGGGGAAAAAAAAGAAGGAAAGCCAGCTTTTACTCGATGGGAGTTGACTCTTCTGATTCAGTACATTCATTTGTGCATGACTAATTATCAAAAAACTTATAAAATATTTAGACATAAAGGTAGGCTTAAAGTAAGTATTTAAAGTTTAACTATGTATTCGAAGAACACATAAAATACAGGCAGCCATCTAAATTTCAATAAAAAAAAGCATGCTTTCAACCAGACTAGTACAGTGTGAAAACAAATATTACAAACAAATATTACATCAAGTCAGCCTTAAAAGATACAAAGCTGTCCTTTCATAGGCACTGCCAAACATTCAGCAAGCTGTTCTGATTTTACTAAAGTGAGACTTTAAATTGGTAAGATCACACTCTACTCTGTATAAAATTAAAAAAAAAATCACCTTGTTTGAGGTCAGACATTAGAAATTAAGTACTGCTGGAAAGTGCACACCACTTAACATGAAAACTAGAATTGGCATGAACTATACCACTATAAAAAATTAGAGGTCAGTCATGGAACCAATATTAGAATTAGATTTTATTTCACATTTTGACTGAACACAGCATTTTCTTCTTATTATAGTTTTTTGTGAATTCACTCTCCCTTTGGTGCCTCTTCAAGACAGTTAAAATCTTGATTGGCACAGATTTTTTTTCACAGAAGTCCTCCCAGTGGTCAATTTGAAACCCAGGCAACATGGAGTGAGGTATCATCTGAGGTCATTTGAAACTTAATAAGCCCATTATAACCACAGGCAGGAAAATTATGCAGAGTTAATATAAAATAACCACTGAATTAATTGAAGTTTCAGTTACTGTAATTGGTTTAATTGACCAGAGATCTGTTAGAAACAAGTGATGAATGCAAAGAAGAATATAAGGTTTCCTCAAGATTACTTTTTCATCTAAATGTTCTATGCAAATTCTCCAACTAAATGTGATGAACTGCTTAAAACAGCACACCGTGGAAGTTTTCATGAAAAGTGCCCTGCAAATTGTTAAACGTTTAGGATATTGTTTCACAACCCAACCCTCCTTTACAATAGTCCCGCCATGCCTCCCACTTCAAAATAAAACAAAAACATTGAAATGTTAAATAATTTTACATTTACTTACTATTTCGGAATGCTCATTCCCACAAAAATACAAAAAGAAAACTCATTTTTGTTTGCCACATTAAAAATGATGAAAAATTTCAAAGGGTGTGACTGCTTCTGCATTACAAGCGTTTTGAGCAGCATTCAGGATTGAGTTGGCTCGTGTCAGTCTCCTCACTTGCTCATTTCTACTTCAAAAGCTGGTTACTCACGTACCAAATTTTCATGTCAGAGAAGATTAGGAGGGAGAACGTGACTTATGCTTGCAAGAAGACTAATATAAGCCCAAAGACATTAAGATGCTGGCAGCAGCCTTTAGAAATGAGCAAAAGACTATAATTACTGTTTCAGAGAGAGAGAGCTATCTAAAAATACCCTGGTGGGTAAGTAAAGGGGTGCTATGAAGACAGGCGCTCACATTGCATCATTGATTGTAAATTAAATCAGTGTTTTTAAATGTTGTCCTGACATTTAAAAAAAAAATTGCAGGACAACAGACCATGGAAAAGCTGGCACTGACAGTTAAAATAAATGTAAGTGGAGTGAGTGAAGGTATGAGGTGTGGCTCAGTGGAACGCAGTGAGATTCAGGTCAATGAATAAATCTTTACATTGTGTCTGCTGACCTGCAGGTCGAGTTTTGTAAGCCTATTAGAAAAAAATACAGGGTTGCAGTTTATAAATAACTTAAGAAAATCTCATGCAAGGGACTAAGCTTTCATTACCAGACCACATTTCACCTTTTTTACCCTACTTTCCATCACTTTCTCATAATATAAGATTCTGCATTTTAATCACACCATGTGTGCTGCAGGTGCACTGCATGCCTCAAGCTAAGACAATAGCAATTTCCGAGTGACCTATAACGCTGCACGGATTTAAGTGGTGATTTGAGACTGAAATGAAAAGCTGGAAAATTAGGAAGGGGAATAAAAACAACAAGTGAAGTGTAAATAAAAACACTATCTGTTCCAGCCGTTCCGCAGAGCACAAATTCACCTCTCATTATCGCTGTTGGGAGACATGGCTGTTGCCAAATAAATTTCCAACCGCTTTCGCCGTTTAGGGGCTGCATCAAAGAAAAGTAAAAGTGTGTGCTTTTGAGCATTTACCCAGGAGAAAACAAAAAGCTAACTATGTAAAACGAGGACAGAGAGGGAAGCAGAGAGATGAAAAGAGGGAGAAAAGCGTTGTTGAGACAAAATGACTGGGTTCAAGAAGTGTGATTAAGAAGAGTTATTTGGAGGACTGAATTTCAAACAGAAACCAAACAAAACAGGGGAAAAGGAAACAAAACCAAAACCTTCTAAAAGTAAACTAAAAGCCAAAAACAAAAGCTATTCACAAGCAGAGCGCTATTAGCCACAGTTAACCACCATCAGCATACTGTGTGCGGGTGCATTGAAATGATTTTGTCTGATCTTACCTTGATAATGTGCACTGAAACCTCGGTAACGGTGGTTGCTATCGGTCACAAAATGCAGTCGGAGCCAGTTCTTGTTGCTAACGATTGGAGAGGGGACGTTACTTCCCGACAACCTGAGGAAGACAGAAAAAATTTACTTATAAAATGAAACATACACACATTCCTGCACACGCTGGCAATAATTTTTAATCTAATCAGTTGTTTAATATCATTAAAAGACCCTAGGATACTTTAAGTTACAGAGTAACTTAACTAGACTAGCAAGAAGAATAGTTGGCACCAAAACAAGAGAAACAACAAATGGAAAACAATAAGGACTAAATACCAATTTAGAACTACAGAGGCAGAGCAATAAACTAACCAATAAGTTGAAAACACATTAAACATAAAATTTAATTCACCCATCCATCCCAGCAATATTTGTTTTGCCATCAATTGTCAACGCAAAAACTGAGGTAGCTTAGTTCATGCTTCAGAGTCAGTATTTTTCCCAACCACCTGAAACATCAAGGAAGGTAAAAGTAAGTTTTCCTCCTTTCTTTCTTCACCACAATCCTCTTTCTGACTTTGCTTTCTATGTATCTTTTCACATAGGCACTTCTCCCTGTTACACTGTATTATTCATGTTTACAGCACTTCTTTCATTTTCCGCAAGGACATTATTACTCAGAGCACATTGTATGAATATTCAATTTGCTCCAATATTAAAACGAGAGTAAAACCATAAATCTACACAAAGCTCATGAATGTGACATTTAAATATTTAACAATGTGCTCAGAAAGCACTTAACAACCCTAAGCTGCAATATGAAGGTATAATCAGAAAATTGTTCCTTGCAGTAGCTGAAGGAACGTTTAGTCTGAAAAGGTAGGCATTCAGTACCTCCAGAACTGGGGGGGGACTTCTTTTGAAATGCACCCACCGCAACGGCATTAGTCTCATGTATGAATGTTCAGAAAATATAAAATAAGACCATGGCACCTTTCCAACTACTTGTATGGATAATTAAAGTCTACAATGAAGCAAAGCTATTACTTTAGTGAAAACATGAGCAGAGAAGCTACCTGGTGTCTCATGAATCGTTCCCATATGAACCATTTGTAATGCATTATTAAACCATCCATCTATGCTGATGGCTTCTGTCTCCAACTGTTAAGTGCTCTACAAAGATATCTGCTATAAAAGCATGCTATTGAAACCAGAGGTATAGATTATTTTCAGAACTGCTGTATTTTTTAGATGTTGTTGGTGTTCAATGAAATGATTCTAAAGTAATGTGCAGTGTGAGGTTACAGAGTTTATTTTCAAGTATCTGACTGAAGAATATTGTATAAAAGTTGCATTTTTTGTGAAAATCTATATAGATGTGTGTGTATATATATATATATATATATATATATATATATATAAAGCACATTTGTAGAGAAGCAACAGGTTATGTGACTGATGACTGTTCTTTTAGTCGCAGTGGCGATCAATCAAGGATGATACAAATCTCATTAAACCACATTATTAACATCTATCCTTTATTTATCAATCCATTTGCATTTAAATAAACCCCAAATGCTCCAAAAGACCTGATGTTTGTTTACTTTAAGAAAAAAAAATCTAATTAGCCACAGTTTCTGCCCCCATTTTGTTTCTGCGGCCCTTTAATTGTTTAAGGGCTGCAGACCTTAAACAATTAAAGCTTTTGACCCAGCTGGTTGGTTTCATTCTGACTTCCCTCTATCTGCTATGCTGCATTTCCCAGCATGACGGAGACTCTGTGGAGCATGATGGAGCAAATAAGAAAAAATAAATAAAATTTCCTTCAACATGAAAGCCAAGGAGTGAGGGTGGAACGCCTCGAAACTGAAAATGGTGCCTTCATCTCTCGCAGAGCGAGAGCCTTGAGGTATTCGCCTAGCACTTGAAAAAGACTGAAAACTGCCAGCTTCTCCTCTTTTTTTTTTTGCTGCCTGTGATGTGCATCTTATGAGCAGGCAGTTTAGGAACGGGAGGCCCGATGGATGGCTGTTGAACTAGTAAAAGCAGAGGCTGCGCTGAAGTGCTGCATTAGGGGAATATAGGCTAAGTGGGCTGTGAAGTGATTGAAAACTTAGAGACGGAATCTGGCACACAGATGCATTTTGGAAAGATGCAGCAGGTCAACATCACAGTCCACACACTAGTGAAAAGCCAGTAAGAGCATGCTTTACATGTGCTTATTCACAGAGTTTGATTCAGTCATTTCAATCTGTGGACTGGAGTAGAGACACAGGTTTTAGGTAGACATAGTGACTGTTTTTGTGCAAATTACAGCATTATGATGTAAATTATACTTTCTGGCATTCAGTGTAATGTTACTAAACATCCTTTGACCTACAGTACGTTCACAGAGTGAAACAACTATATGAAAAACATATTTAACCACGAAACAACTGGGGAATATGGAGATAAACAAAATAAAAACTCCTGTGGGTCTTCACATGCGCTCCCTAACAGAACACATTTTTCACTACTCATTGTTTTTTTGGCTTCTAAAGCCTTTCCCTCCCCTGGTCCAACACAATTTGATTCAGAACTATCAACACACAAGTTGTTTTCTCCTTATTTTTGAATTGCAGCTGCTGTTTTTCTGCTTATGACATCATAAACATGTCTGAGACAAGTAGCTTGGAGACCCAGAGCATTTGAAAGCGTGCAAAAACCCAGGCTACCTATAATCCTAGTGGTGTATGACCACATGACAAAAACTGCAGCTCAAGTTAAAATTCTGGCAGTATTTATACAGTCTTAGGGTGCATTCACAGCAGCCATGTTTCATCTGCTTTAATCAAACTCTAGTTCATTTGCCTAAATAGTCCAATTAGTTTGGGGAGATGTGAACACGCAATCAAACTCTCATAGGGACCAAAAACTGAACTCTAAAAATCGAAGCCTCAGTTTGGTTGAGGTGAGTTCTGGTGGGATTTGAATGCATATGTGAATGCCAAGTGGACTGGAGACGGCGCCAAAAGCAGGAAGCAGACTACAGCACAGGGAATTCTGGGTAAATACAACAACAAACCCATGTCTTTAGTGCTAGCATGAGAAAAAAAAAACCTCATGGTCTTTTTTCCAAAGACAAAAGAGAAATCCTACAACCGCTAAAACCTCACGAAGCGACATTGTTTGCATTTCATGAAGTAGGAAGTAGCGCTCAGTTCTTTTTCTTCCAATGGTTCTTGGTGCAGAGCCACCACAGTCGAGGGGGTGAACAGGTTTCACTGTGTATGAACACGAACTGCACCAGATGAAATATTGCAATTTTAGTCCCCAATCGAACCGCTACACTTGACACAAGTGTAGCAAAGTATGAAGTGTGAAAACAGTCTTAATTTCAGCTTAGGTTTCAACCAACTGTGTGGCTCTTATGTACACAGGCACTGCTAAAATGACTTTTATACAAAGTCAAATGTCTGCTCAGTTGTCTTTGATACAACATTTTCATAACAAGTACCATAGTTGTTCTATTTATGTGCCAGGAAAATACAAAATACAGCCTATTTTAATAAGCAACATACGTTAGTGCAACACAGCAGCAATGAATAGAAGTAACAACCTTCTGAGGACACACAAATATCTTAAATAGAAAGTGGCTGAAAACAAAATGTTCCATATGACATTGAAATAATCATATTTTGCCACTATCTGAAGAAATTTAAGAAGTGATGAGAAATGCACTCAGAACAAAGGTTTTCCAAAATATTCAATTTTTAGAAAATATTTAGTCATTAGCTTTTATGTCATAATTATTACATATCATATTGTTTTCAGTTTCAGTAGCGATTTGTCAGTGGTCGTCAACAAAAGAGCAGGACTGTTCAGTATGAAAGTAGATTTGTTTTTCTGAGCCACTCTGAATCTGAAATTTGACATAAAAGTGAAACTCTTTTCAACTCACCCCTGAAAATCATTTAGTGATAACAAACCACCGTTGTGTGCAATCCATAAGTCTTGTGATCAATGCCACCCCTCCTGCCACAATCCGCCTGCAGCTAATGGCATGATTAGAGGCATGAACAGGGCTAACACCGAGGCCTTTTATTCCCCATGTGGAATTGCCATTAAAAAGTCTGGCCTTATTCTGCCATATCCATCTGCCTCGTACAGGAAACCTGTTAATTGATGGATGAGGACGTTACAGGAAATGGCAGGAGTCGTTATGGTGGTGATTTTCTTTTAAATGTTCCTGCTACTTAGCTGCTGGAAGAAAGGATGAACGACAACTTTCCTGGACCCCGGACAGCTGAGAGAAACGTGGGCTGGTGATGCCACGTCAGCAGGGGGTGAACAAGTGAAGGGTGGATGATTGATAGGGACTTAAAATGGAAAGAGGGACACCCACCTTCTCTCTCATCACGCCAATAGCCACAGTGGCTGTAATTTCCCAATGCTGGGTGGGTTTAATGAAAAAGGACTGGGTTTTTTTCACACATCGTTGCAGGGTTTCTCATTCCCTGCATGTCTCTGTTCTCACTGAGACATGGAGGGAGCCCAACCACTTTCACTGCAGACGATTTCATTATTGACAAAATGTACTAATGAAATGTCACCTCTGACAGCTGCCTTAGACAACTGATGTGCCAGAACTTTTTTTTTTCTTAAACTTTATTTCAGATTTTCTTCCCTTTACTTTTAGTGCACATTCTGTATTGATTTTCTTTTCTGGAACTGATTCCTCACATCACACATGTTGACCCTTTTCTATTTGTAGCAACAAAAAAAAAAAAAAGTCTTAATCCTGTGCAGAGTTCTAGGCAAAAACTCAGTATATTCAATCTAAAGCATCTTGGACATTGTGATAGCATAATGAGTCCTCTATTATGAAAACATTATTATGGCAAGGTAATTGCAGTTTCTCCAAGACATGCACATACAGGGAATTACAAAAGAGCCTCTAAAGTCAATTCAGATGGCACAACAGAAAAGCACAATATTCCTCATTTTATAAGCCTCAAATGAAAGTAACCCAGGATTAGTGACATAAGCGCAGAACAATGCACATCAGTTATTTAAATTGCAATAACAATTATATTTTTAAAAGAAGGACTAAGAAAACACAGCCTGTGGTTTCAAGAAAACAAGTTAAAGACAAACAGAAAAATAAGGATTGCACACAACAAACTCAATTTTCAAATCATTAAAGTTAAATGTATCTTTTTCCTCAGAATCTTTTTTCTTTTGATGCTCAAACAATGTATGTGCTTCTAAGACAACTGTGTATCAGCTAAAATTTCCTGGGAGGAAATTTTCTCCTGTATTATCTGGCAAATGCAGGTATCTGAATTTCTTCATAAAAAGGCACAACGTCTTTCACTTTATCGCTGCTTTTTGTAGTTTGGTTACCATTTTTTTTTTATTATACCGAGGAAGTATTGGATCACAGAAAATTAGAGACAAAAAAAATATTCTGGAACTTCAGCACAGGGGATGATGCAAACTTTCACAATGAAAATTGTCAACAATTTGAACAATTGTCTGAAGTAATAATAAGTATCAATACCTATTATGATGTAAATACGCATTTACTCAAACCATGAGTACAGGTTTTAAATTAAGTTGTTCAAGTTGAAATGAAGGCCTGCTCTGAATGGATGTTAGCTTAACTCGCCCAGATCTCCAAACTGAGAGCAATCTGCCCTCTAAGGCAGGGAAGATGCTGATTTCTCATAATTATTGCACATATGAAATAAAAAATAAAATTGGTTAATGAACATATGATAAAAGTAAGGCTACACAGTGGTGGAGTTGGTAGCACTGCTGCCTTGCAGCAAATGCACGGGGTTTAAATCCAGAAATGAGGTTTCTTTGTATCCATCTATGCTTTCCTCTCACATTACAAAAGCAAAACTGTTCAGTTAAGTGTTCTTAGAAAGCACAAAGAATAAACCTATTTTTTCAGAATGAACCTATTCTGAAAAAATTGATTCTCCAACCTGTCGGATGACAGAAATGAATCGGTTTTTGTTTCCGGTTTTTGTTTAGCATATTCAGGAGGAATCCATATTTACAATCCCCTGGTTCAACTTTTGGCATGGTTTCTATTTCTGCACATAGCATTTTTGCTTCGTAGCCCACATAATTTCATGTTATAATGACCAAAAAGCATGAGATTTTTCTGAAAACCACACTCTGGTTGATTACTGCTTGTTATTTAAGTTGTGGGTGTGCATTGCACAGAGATAAAGGTGCTGCAGAACATGAGGGACCTTGGCCAGTGCTACTGCAAGCAACCCAGCAGCATCTAGAAATCAAATGCCAATTTTCTTTCAATTTTAGGTCACCAAAGTAGCAAAGCAGGTGCAAAAAGAGGGGAATGCCTCCCTTGCTCCTAAACCATTCCAACAGTTGGCAGAAATGTGGACGAACTACTGTATAAGTCTATTGCATGAGCTGCTCTCAGCCAAAAAGGAGCACAACAAGCTGAGCTTCAGCTAATGCAGAAAGTGGCTTCTGTTTTCGCAAAAAAAAGAAAAGGGAAGCCATTTTGAATGGTAGCAACCGATGACTGTTGGAGATATGAACCAGCACCGCTGCCACCCAGCAAAGACAGGCAAGTTTAGATAATTATTGGATGGAAACACAGATATGCTTTTTAAGCACTAAAAATAGACTTTATCATTTACAAAGACGAGTCAAGTTACGACTTCCGTTAAATGGTGTTTAGAAAGTGGCCACAAAAATCAGTGAATCTATTCTTTTTATGTTAACATAAACAGTCACAGAGTACATTTGAATCCAAAACTTGGTTTTTATTTTGTTTTTATTTTATTTATTTTTTTACTTTCTCCTAAACTGAAGTCTTTTTGTCAAGCCTTTGCAAACTCTGTATCCTATCGGATAATGGGTACAGAGAAAAATCCAAAAAGTAAAATTCAGATTTTTTGGGGGGAGGGGCGGGGGGGTTTGCTCAAGACATAAAGTTTTTGATAAGTGGTTGTCAGGGAGCTAATAGGTTGTTATCGTCACCGTGACAGATAAAAATAATGTTAAACTAGGTTGAAGTGCTTTTGAACAAAACACAGTTGTTCATTTAAAAGAGAAAATATTCTGATTTATGTTAAAAAGCATATATGTTAGAAGGCACGATTTGGTAGCCAAAAAGCAAACATAAGCAGCAGAGCGACATGCTCTTTTCTTTCTACTTTAAAACATTCTCCCTTTTTTTCCATATTTGGTAAACTGAGTCACACAATTTTGCAAAATTGCTACTTCTGAGAGGGAACGTTTTGTTCAGGGAAAACAGAAGTGCTCAAGGAAAATTGATGTTTTGTAGCTTATTTAAAAGCAAGAATAATATTTTTATGTTTTTTTATTTGTTCTTATTTAAAACATTTTTCTTTTCTGTTTTCCCCGTGCTTTACTTTCCCCGTAATTGGAGTGTTTAGTTTTGCTACATGGCTACTGTTTGCAAACAACAAGCAGCATAATCTAAGGAAATAATCTTATATATATATATATATAAAGATCTTATAAAAAAATAACACCTACTGAACATAAATGGGCTGCTTGTTTGGCAAGATCAGAGATGTTCTCCAACAACCTAAAATATTGTTTTTAAAAACACTTCAGTCACAAAAGTAATTTATTCTAAGAGAAAAGGGATAGATGAGGCACATTATATTTGAAAAAGGTGGTGTTTAAGTGTAAAGTAAGGGTAGTTACACAGAACAAGAGAACTTAACACAGCAGGTTGTAGAAATATCTCAATTTTGCAACAGGAGTAGAAACATTAGGGTGGCAAGAAGAAGCACTTAAAGGATCCTGAATAGAAAATCTGCATGGTAACCATGTGACAATGAAAATAGGAGAGGGTTTTGACTGAGAGGAAGATTATTACACAGTCATATTCAATAAATAAGAATATCATGTAAAAGGTCCATTATATCAGTAATCCAATTTATTAAGATGAACATTACATTATTACATCTAGACTAATTACACTCAGCCTGTTTTTGAGCTTTTCTTTCTGTTAATTACGATGATTTCCCCACTACATCTGATGAAAACACAACTTTTAAGATTAGAAAATTACAGCAAGCCAATTAAAAACAAACATTTTCACACAAAAATCTGGGTTTAATACCTGCTCAAAAGAGTTTTAGTTACAAAAGATGCTTCTAGTCTTTTATAGAATGTATATTCTGATTTACTGAGTATGTCTGTAGTTCAAATCACATAATACACCAAGATTTAGGCTGAAACATTCCTGAGAGCCCGGTGTCAATTAGGGAATAAACCTGTTGGGCCTCACTTTGACACCCAAAAAATACTTGAGCGCCACACAGCCAGACAGGACAGGTAAAAAAAAAAAAAAAAAAAAGTCGATTTTTTGTTTATTTATGTTGTCTCTGCCAAATATTTAAAGGGATTTGATGTTCTGAAACGCTGATGTGTGACACAAAAAATAGGAACTCAGGAAGAGGGGAGACACTTTTTCACATAACCGTAATTTAACCCAGATTTAAACCTAATATACACTACTTATAGTGGATTGTTCACTAATGTTCTCTGAGAAACCTTTGGGACTTCACAAACAGTTGCACTCTATCTTATTTAGGGGTGTCAGACTAAACAGCGCTGAACAGAAATGAACCCCTCCCCCCCCCCCAAAAAAAAGAAAAATGCACTGAAGTTTTGGGTCGCAGTGAGACAAAATGTGAAAAACTAAGGATTTTAAAAGATTTTTTTTCGCAAGGCGCTGTTCCACACGGTGTGACAAAAACAACACCTGTGAAGTTTAATATGCGTAGTCATGTTTATCCCCGCGGTTCAATTTAGAAAGCATATAAAAGCTAAATGCCTTCAATTAACAGAGTCGATGGCTCTGTCGTCGTGAACTGGAAAGCAGGACGTTAAGCTTATTGTTGAATCAACACGGCGCCGACAATCCACAGCCTGCAGCAGCAAGCTGCAGCTCCTTGGGTTACGTTCAGAAAGCAGAGGGACATGCAAATCACCTCACTTCACCGCTCGCAGAACAAGAGAGAGGAAGAAAGCGTGTCCCCCCTCCTCCTCCTCCTCCTCTACTTTCATCTTTGGCTGTTGTGGTTTGTTTACAAATCACTGCCCTCCCCTCTTAATTTATGCTTTCTTGCATTTAACGCGAGGTGCTGCGTGATAATAATGACATTTTTATTGCCGGGTCTCCTTTGGCTCTCTCAAAGCGGAGATCACAGGCACATCCTGCATCCTGGGGCTACGGCAGGATTACTCTGTGGTGAGGCGTCATGCAGCAGACATCACATTAAAGCTCTGACAGATCCGAGGATGTTTATTTGCTTGATTTGCTTCGAAGATGGAAATGCACAAAGTAACGGAGCAATAAACTAAAGAGTAAAATTATATATATATATATATATATATATATTTTTTTTTTTTTTTTTTTTTTTCTGTATATATGTAAACAACCTCTTAGCTGGGATTTGATTTCCAGGGGGAACCAGGGGTGTGTGGGTGTGTGTGTGGGGGTGTGTGTGTGTGTGTGTGAAGCGCCCCTGAGTGACTTCTTGACAGCTGTTTGTTTTTGAAGAAGCTTGCGGGTAATTTATTTATTTCCCTGACAGATTGGGCTCTCTTTGCTCTCCGTGTAGAAAAAAATAAAAAATAAAAAAAATCCTTGAGACCTTTTTGTTATTCATTGTTTAAGCAACACCACAACGTTTTGTGCGATATTAACAAACATTCCCCCCCACCCCACCTCCGACATCCATCCGCCGGCAGTAATATTTAATACATTTGCCTTTCTAACACGATATGGTGGAAGATAATAAATGAGCTAATGCGACCAATGAATATCACACCCACTTTCACAATGCTGATTAAGAATTAACTGCTTCAGCTGACACTTAGGCTTCTGAGCCAATTTGCTTTGGTAATTGAAGGAGATGAAACTGTGAGCACAACAGACTTGAGGCATTCTGTTGATTAGAACTGATGACTGCATTCAGAGTGCGCTTTTTTGTATTATTGTTGTTGTTGCATGATGAAACACCTGCAGAGCATTGCAGGCTGCTCACTTTTTATCCTATATATTAGAATATATTTTTCTCCTTGTCTAGAATCTGCCTTTTGTGACCGTGGTAGTTTTTTGTTTTAGTTGTTTTGATACAGTTTTCAAAAGATTCCTTTTAGTTTAGCGCTGCAACTACTGTGCTGTTGGCAGTGTTACTGTCCAACACTGCGTCTTCTGTTATCTACTAATTTATGGCCTTCAACTATAATAAAGTAAGTGCTGTCTTTTTAGTATTTCATCTGAGCTTTATTTAAAAGCTCAGATGTTTAAATATATTTAAAAGCCTCATGCATACTGCAGGCAAGTGCAGTATGCAGAAGGTGGTGGTGAAATGTTGGCCAAATCTCATTTCCAAGTGTTAACCGTAAACCAGAATCCCCAAGACTTTTTTTTGTTTTTTTTTTGAAGATATAGCTAAGACAGTTTGGCATGAACTTCAGCCACATATTCCAGCAGAAGGCAGAGTTTGTTTGGTATCTGCATTTTGATGCCCTTTTTTTTTATTTTATTTTTGCTAAATATGACAATTATACCAAACAATATGTGGATTTCTACACATTTTCATTAAAATATCAACATTTTTATAACCTTTTCAGGGAGTTTACGTATGAAATATTGTTTATAATTTTTTTAAAATAGTAGCTCGGTCTTCTTCTGTGAAGCTCCCTCTACAGGTAATTATGCAATAAGCATTTCTCTGCTTTTGTAGGATCTGAAACAACTTAAATCATCTTTATTTCAAAATCTAGAAGTCTCGAATTTGTCAAAGGTATAAGGAGTATCCTCGACTAAATGCACAGTTATGAACTAAATAAAGCACAGTTTGTACATTTTGGTCCAAACTTAATTTTCAAGGCACCATTCTATCCCTGGGTGTAGATCCAAACATAAAATTCAAATGTTTTGTGAATGATGAGCTCTGATATGAAATATGCAAATTTTGCTACTACGATTAAGGATATTTTACAGTGATATAAATTATAATGGATTTGAATACCTTAATGTAGCATGCTACATAGGACCTGCAACTCAGAAAATACTTCGAATTGTGAAAGTATTTCCAAGCACATCTCATTTTTTGTGCCCTTAAAAGAAATAATCTCTTTGCTTTCACCACAGAGAATACTGAGGACCGTACCCACCCCTATGAATAAGTGAAGCGAAGGGTTACAATAAGGGGTGAAAGGATGGAATGAGATTCAGGCTTTTGTGAGAAGCAAATCTTTTGCAGACAGCCTCTATCTGCCAAAGGCTTTAGTCAATACAGTCAAGACTTTTATTAATTTCTATGCTCCACAGAGGCATTGATCAGGGCTTCTGTTTTTCCAATGATCTCATTTCAAGCTGCAACATGAAACTAAACGGTCAATACCGACATCTTACTCAGTTCTCATTTTTGGCTCGTCCCCTGGCATGAAGAAGTGAATATTTGTGACTCCATGAGAAACTACTTTGGTTTCATTTAGTAATAATATAGGACTGAGTGGCACTGAGATGTATAACTGGTTTAAAAATACAATTCACTTTGGCCAGTGTAAGTTAGACTGAAAGATAGGATTAAGTAAAGTACAAGTAAACAGAAATGGTGCAATCAGCCATACCTGGATTTATGGGAGACACCCATTAAAAGATTAAGCACTGTCAGTAATCTCAAGATGTTGCTGCATCCACAAATGCAAATTAAAACCATGCAGAGGGAACAAAACAGGCTCAGCTGCCTGGAACCGACTCAACAGGAAACATTTTAGGAGCCGAGCACTCACACGGCTCCAAAATTAACTCAGGGGAAATCTGTAATTTGATGAGCTGTTTCAACTGAGGTGAAGCATAGGCCCTCGTCTTCTTTTAAAAACTATTAAATAAACAGTCACGTGATGATTGAAATAGCCTATATCAGGTTGGGAAGTCTAAATCTTGGCATTACGGATTCAGCAAGGTGATGAAAACCTTCCTCTGAAGTTTAGGCACCATCACACAGTTGCTGTAGGTTTGGAAACAAAGTGGATGACCGCCAGACGCGTCCCCGCAAAGGTACTGACCACATATACACGCTCGGCTGGCCGGAAATGGCAATTACATCAAACTGTTTTGTATCTGACACCAAGCTGATCATATTGACAGTCAGAGCAACCAGTCGCATGGTTCAGCCATGATAGTATCTCAATCGTCCATTACAAAAAAATGTTTATTGGCACCGACATCTGGAGCAGCATAAAAATCAGGTTGATAGTTATTCAAGTTTTCAAAAATTCTTAGTGAATTTTTAGACTATGCGTTTTACATGCACACAAAGTGAGAGGCGGCTAGTATCACAGAGTTGCCTTATTCTTCCTGTACATACATGGCTGTTTTCTCTGTTCAAAAACACCCATTAAATTACCTGGGAAGTTTTTCTTTGCTCTTCAGTAATGATGGGTTATGATGAATTTCATGAACCCTGTTCTAGGATGTATCCCCTCTCGTTCCCTCTGAATTTCGGAACTTCCTTGACCAGAACAGTGCGGATACAAAAAACAATAAAAAAAAATCAAGAGATCTAGATATAATATTCCAAAAGCCTGATAAAATATTGCCAAACTTTCAAACTCAGTCAAATCAGCTGAGGTCTCTTTGATTTTTATTTATTATAAGACTTCTTTAAAAGAAAAAATTTTCACCAAAATTCTGACTTGAAAGCCATTTCGTTGTGTACTTTTGCCTTTATGAAAGGACGAAGGAGGAAATGCATAATGGAATAAACAGATAAAAATGATACGCTCCATATTAGCTGCAGAGGAATGCATAGCTATCGCTGGCCCTTTGTCCACTATTTTTCTTGTTATCAACACCAAGACCATATCATACTGGAAAAAAGAAAACCTTAGCGAGGATCCTGCAGAAACTACTGTGTGAGATAACACTGCAGTGAGGTGCCCTTTGCTTGCAGATAGGGCTTATAATGAGGTAAAAATGGGGAAAACATTCGATTAATAATACATGGGTCATTTGTAAATCAATGGAGGGGGCAGCAGTGGGCCAGTGAATAGGCTCGAGGATTTATTCTGATTACGGACTCGCAATAAAGAGCCATTTACAACCCGAATGGGACAGCAAGTAATTAAGAAGGCTGCCTTAAAACAAAAGGAGAAAGAGTTCTGTGGGAGTTCGCCGTTAACTCTGGGGGAGAGCCGCTTCATGATAATGGCCACGTTGTATTTCACATGCAGTTGGTTGGTAGCGGCCTGGGAAGGTTGGTCCTTCAGGGAAACATGAGGTAGACATCTGTATTATTCTAAAATTGGGACTGCACACCAGGGATCAGCAGCGCTGTGAGGTGAGGTGGGGCGCACCAGAAATGCATTCGTGAGGGATGAGGTGGTTGAGCATCATAAACTAACATCGTTAAAAATTTACACCTCCAGGTCTCCAATATTCCGAGCATTTTGTCAAACAAACAAACCAGCTTCACACCAACTATGGCTCATTCTTTCAAGTACTCTAATTAACTTACACTTTATTTTAGCAGACTGCAAACGCATCAACACATCGACTGCATTAATGTCAAACTGATTTTATCCCCCTGACAGAATGATGGATTAAGTGCTGTTGGCTGCAGTCGGCCGCCTCTTTAATTGGTTTGTCTAAATGTTTTATGAAATCAAGATAAAAATCAATCAAGTTCCCAAAACTGCTGATTCACCCTCAAACAGTGAAGGACGCTTTGATTGATTTAAGTGACCAAAAAGACCGCAAAGGTGACACATCCCTGCAGAGCAACAGCTCAAGGTTAAATGGTGCAAGCCGGGCGATTCTTTTTCTAATAAAAAGCGGAAAGGGGAACGCCAACGCCCACACACTCAGGAGAGTCCTGTGGGTTTTTACTGCACAACACACTGCTGCAGCTCCTGCACTGCAAAGAAGCTTTATAGATGTAAGGCACAGTACAGTGTGATCAATTTCACACTCTGCAAACAACTGACGGTTGTCATCAGATGAAAACCATTTCATTATTAGAGTTTTAAACGATTGCCTTTATTAATCTGCACAATACTTAATCATGATAAGTATTATTTGGACTAAATATTTGGAAGCAAGACAAAAGTTTGCACAAAAATAATGATAGTTCATTGGTATGCTTTGCCACAAATTTGATTATTATATAAAAAGTCACTTCTTAGTAGACTTTACTGCAATTATCAGACGTTATTTTTCATTCTTAAATGTACCAGCCTTAACAACAGAATGACTCTCAGGTGAAATTATTACTAAATTCCCACAGCAAATTAAGATCAATGGCAAAATTTGAAACTGTTCAGGCTTTTTTGCAACAATCAAATTGCAAGAGAGCGATTTAAATTGTTAAATAAAATGACTATTATAAGCTTTTTCTCTAGCTGTGTGAAGCACAAGGTCGATTGTGTGTTCAATCTGAAGAAAAGACTTGCAATGTTAGTTTTCTTCAGCTATTTCATTTATTTGTGTTTTGAATTGTTGATTGGTTTGTTTCCATATACATGCTGGTTTGTATGTTTGGTAGTTAAATCTAAATTACAGTGGAAATTGAATAATTTTACAGTACATCAAATACGCTGACAATGAAACACAATGAAATTTGTTTGTGACTTGACAAAACGTGAACAACTGAATTCGGTATAGATGCTTCTGCAAGACACTGTAAAACATTAGAACATTTGAATTAAAGAAAAGCATATTTAGGGATGAAAAGTTTTTTCAATTTTGCAAAGTGCTTTTTTCTCCAAAGTATTGCAAATGAGGGAGAGAAATTGTGTGACCATTATGATGACAAGAACACTAATTGGCTTGTGATTGCGAGAAACTTCCTGGTCCTATTTAGTCATTTCTTTGGGTTAGAGGGAAATGGTGCACTTTGTTACAGCTGGGTTGACAAACATCCTGTTGTCCACAGGATGTGAAATGACACTGATTGTTTGCCTGAGTGCTGCCGATGAATATGTGCCACTTTCAAATCGGTCTTTTGCATCCATTTGATTTAAATTTAATGCTGAGAATTTTTCACAATTTTGAAAACCACACATTATCCGCCCGAAGCAAATGTCTCCGGGTCTCGGTCTGCAGTAATAGAAAAAAAAAACAAAAACTGAAGTATATCTGTCGGTCCACTAATCAATACACTTTACCTCCAATTACATTTCACCATTAGGATTCCTACACACAGGAGGATGACTAAAGTACAATGAAGTAGAAATAAACCCCACAATAAGATTAAAATGCTCAGTTTTATCTCGATAAATCTTTTAATGTCTCTGTGTGAAAGTCTAATTATGCTTTAATGGGTTTTGTAATTGCAGACAAATGGTTTATTTTGAATGAGGATCAATGTTTTTATTCAACTTAGATTGATTTCTAATTAAAAACTAACTGAGCATAAATCAGGGAATTGCCTTTTAATGAAGGCAACCAAAAATAACCGGCAGGTTTGCTGCGTGTTTTGCGGGTTGCGTTGAAATGAAGAGTCTTTTCAATCCCGACTGCCTGCAGCTGTGATTCACACTGGCTTTACATAGCTTTTTTTTTTTATTTTTTTCTTCGGCAACGTGACATGCGCTATCTGGGATGTCAGCTGAAATGAGAAGACGGCTGAAATGCAAAGCCATTTCCTGCTTGTTCTATTGTAAAGCTCAGCCATGTTGTGCGCCTATTGTGTGGCTTCCTCCAAGTTATCTGTCAGGCCCGGCAAGCACCCTATTATTTTCTGCCATTTGACTGTCCTCTCTGTCACGGTGCAACTCTTCTGTCGTGCCATGCGATCGGTCTGATTCTTTTGACATCCAGCGAGCGGTATCCAGCGATCTGTAATGGCGGTAATGTTTCCTGTCAGAAAACGGTCCCCGGGAACGGGGTGTAGGAGAGGGAGACAAAGCTAAACAGAAAAAAGAAGAGGAAGTATGAGCCTATTGGGGTGGGGGGGTAACTTTTTGTCTATAGGACCGGTTTTTACCGAAAAACCCCCCTGATATTTCTAATCTCTTTTAAACTTCTAAATTGTAAGCCTCTGAGTAAGACATGAAGTGTGTCAGAACCCCTCTATGCACAGCACTCCCCCTCTTTGGTCGCCTTCATTTTTCAGAAACTTTAGGTAACGAGGCGGAGATATAAATAGATTATAATTCCACTGCCCTTGCAAAGGTGTTGACTTTAAAGGAGACATTGTGACCCAGCTATTACTCAGTATCACTGTCACTTTACGCCGGTACAGTCATAAAATGCCTCCATTGCTTGTTGCACTTTTCATTGCTAAAGAGAAAGGTCAACGTTAAAAAAAGGCCTTGTTTATGTCCCGTTTACAACAATTCATGAGTCGAGTCGAACCGTAAGAAAGGTTTTAAGCAACACTTTTTATTGCGATGTTTTATTCTTGTTTCAGTACATGTTTACATTTTAGAAATGGACCAATGTGTGGGATACTTGTTGAAGCATCCTAAAAGGACATCAAAGACCCAATAAAGTAATGACTTTGCGAGGTTTACTTAGCCAGATTCGACTTGGCCTAGCAAAACTTTAATTTAAGATGATATTTTTGAGTTGCATCCATCAGTACAAAGAACCAACCAGTTTTAGAACATTATGCCAACCATCACCATTAACTATGACAATATGTAACAGATTGATGACCATCCTTAACAATGTTTATTATGGTTTCTGTTGTGTTTATAGACGGAGACACTCTAAGGCTGTATGGCAGGATACAACTTGTATCTGATCTTTTTATGACAGTTTGAACAACACAGATTCATTTTTTTTGTTTTTTTTCCAAATGTGACCCAAACCACTTGGACATGTGATTCTAGATCCAATACGTATCGTATTTTTTCCAAATGTGACCTGTGCCTGTACATAAAAAAGGTCTCCTGTTTGGGACCTTCTGTTCTACAGAAAACAACAGGTTCTGGTTTTATCTTAGACGATGTACAAATATACTGCGTACATTTGGCCAATTAAAAAGCCATGAAATTCTGAGAAAATAAGCCTTCCAAGGAGAGAAGAGATAAATCCTTCTGCATACAATGATCTGCTGTGGATCCAAATGATAAGGCAGAAAATAATCAGTAAGGTCTGAAATCCTCGGCTAATAGCTTTGCACAGAGAGATGCAGAAACCAAATTCAGTCTTTTGTTTTTACCGGGTGGAAGGCTGCAGAATTAAGCAGAACATTAGTAGTTTACTCACATCCTCTGTTTAGTACGCTATAGCAAAAGTAAGCTCTCCTGCAAACTACATAAAAAGACCAGAAATAATAAATGTTTTCCAAAGCTTGCTTCACGTCAGCCGTGTTCTCTCTCTTTCTCGCTCTGTTTCTCTCTCGGCTTTTCACAATGACAGACGTTAAACATTATATCCAAATTGGATCTGAGAGATTTGAGCGCAGTCTGCATCTGCTCTGAGGGACACATACACTGAGGCGGCTGATTGTTTGAGGAGGCACCGAAAATTGTGCTGTCATGGTAGAAAATGCTGAGAGATTAATATGGGCGCATTTCGCTGCCATCATCTCGCTTTCATTATCGAGTAACAAGCACCGGAGAAGGGTGGGGGAAAAAAAAAAAAAAAAGAACAAAATAAATAAATCCCTGCTTTGACGCGCAACCTGAGATGTGAGTGTGACATTATGTTGACAATTCAGTATGTGGATTCAGTTCAGGCAGATGCAGACGTATCAAGGCGAGCCATTACTGTCTTTAGTAGATTGGCTTAGCTTTGTGCTGAGGTGTAATTGCGCAGCTGTCTGGCATTATTCCCCCCTAACAAATTGGTTTAGGCAAGAGAGCCTTCCAAATCTAACAGTGAGGAGGCTGCATACTGAGTCTCCATATGGTTTGCTTCTAGAATTTGATAATTACTTCTTTTGCATGAACTTACATTTATTTACCATTATCAATGTTGTGCATTGGCAGTTGTGAGAAGTGCAACATTGTGTGGAAAGGTCAGAATGTGTCAGCAGAATGTCATTTTTATTGAATGTTCTGTCTTTTTATGCAAGTTTCCATCGAGACGCAGTCACCTGAAGTTTTAATCTATTCCTGTTAATCCTTCTGTCATGGGATCTCCTTAAGGATTCCTCACTTTGTGTCTTAATGAGACACACCTAATTTTGCTGGAATGAACCAGACATTAAGCGGCTAGTGTGAGAACTGGCAATGGAGAAGGGGCTTTTGTTGTCTGTCTGCAGCAGCTGCAAGTTTTGCTTATATCATTCAGAAACAGGTAAATGTGCTCTATATCTGTGCTGGACAATTGCACAGAGGAAATATTTTTTTGCTACATCTGCCCGCACAATATTGCTCTAAAAGTAAGTTTTTACCATGGAATAAAACCACTAAACCTTTAAACCTTTCTAAACCTCCATAGAGACAATACAAAGAAATTGTACGACTTTTATCTGTCACACAGATTCTAATTTTGATGTTAATACAATCTTGTCACAAATTTAAACTTCTCTAAAGGACACCGTTTTACAAAACTGACAATATCTGCAACCTTACATTATTATGGTGAAAGTTGTAAAATAAAATATATTTGATGGTGAATATAGTGCAGTGAATAGAGACTTCAAATATCAATGCTTATTCATTTTTTCTATATAACTTATTAAAGCTCCAATAGTTTACCTTTAATACATACAACCCCCAACAATTTGGGCTCGGACCAAAAGGGGTGATGAGGGCATTAAAATGGCTCTTCTAAGTGCAACCTAAACACAATTTACCCAGTCCAGTGTACTGAATTTAAATTTTGTCTGTTTCAGTTAAATTCAATTTAATTGCAGCAAACATGAAATGAACAACTGCTAAACCAATGGACATTCCTATGTGCTGATCCAATCCTTATGTCTGTATCATTGCTTGTCTTGTGTAACCATACTGACGACAAGTTTCAGTTTAGGACGAATTAAGTTTTAAAATATACGCGCAGTTCATTTTCAAACTTATTCAGCAAGTAGAAACCTCTAAAAATTAATTTATGATGACAAAAAATGTCAGATCTAACTTTATTTGATTTTACGTCAGCAAAATTAAGACTTAAATATCAACCCTCTTCTTTCAGACAGTAAGTGAATAGGCAAATAAATCATTTGTATTTTTTTGTTCAACAAAATGATTACCTTAAATTGTTAAATGTAAGTCTTTTGATCTTTGACATGCCCCAAATCTAGGTATGATTTCTTTGTGGTAAAAAATAACCTCAGATGTCAAGCCTCATTACAACAAAGCTCCAATCATGAATCATTCATTTGATTTTGTGGACACTGAATCCAAGTTTGGTGGAATTACAAATGTGCTACTCTTCTGTAGTTATTTCAGTCTTTAAAACATAACATCTGATTTTAAAGGAGACAATAATAATACAACTAATCATCATCATCATCATCATCATCATCATCATCATCATCATCATCATCATCATCATCGTCGTCGTAAAGTTTAAACTTTTTCCTTTGATACATTTTCTGTCCAGTCAGCACTCGGGTCTATTGGTTAAAAAACAAAAATATGAAGAAATAAAGTGCAACTGATAACTGCAAGACTTTTGAAGCCTATTTTTCACATTCATAAAAATGTGAAAAATATGCTCACATTTTTATATATGGACCTTCAAATCAAATAATGAATCAATGTCTGCTGGAGAATTACGTTTTTTCTCCTGGAGAAATATCAACTCTTGCCAGTTTTGAGACCAATGACTTTGTAGAATTGCACAATTTAATAACTGCTACAGAAAAATATTAGGCACTCCTGGAAAAAAAAAAAATCCACAGCACATGGCAAAGGGTAAATACTAGGGTGGATTTAATTTAACACATTAGTGTTAAATTACGCATTGATACACATTGGTGATCACATGGTTCATCGCTTGTTTCTTGTGCTACTTTTTTCTTGCTGCTTTTTTTGTGTACTTAATTTAAGCCATTGACGATTTAGTACAACTAGGTCCACTTTTCACTGGAATTTTAAAATTGTTTCAACTGTTTGAAATGTTTTTAGAGAAAAACACATTCTACTTACGACACATATATTTAGTGCTCCTATTTCCCATTAAGGTACACTGCTGAAGTGGCCATAAGATAACACCGGACGTGCAGTTTTCAAAGAAACTCATTTTCAGGGAAACTCGTACCCAATAGAGAGGATGGTTTTAGCATGTTAGCGAAGCAATGTGAAATGTAAATTCAAGATTTCCCTTTCAAAGTAGCTTCGAGCTTTAAGGAATTGCAAAACGCCAAAATCAAAGTTTCATTTCAGCCCGCTGACGGTAATCCTCTTCTCATCGCTTGCTTCTTTGAACGTTTTTGGTGAGGTTAAAAGAGGAACAATCGATAATGAAGTGAATCTGGCCACATTAGAGCCTCCATCTGGGATTTGAATGTTCTCTTCCCCCATAAATCCATAACATCAAGGTTAAAAATTGTGACAGAGCTATAGAAGGGCCCCCTGGCCCCCAGCTCCTACCCTCCTCCTGATGCACAAAAAGAACCAAAAACAACACAGCACTCTCAACCATTTAGGAATCCATTAGTATCCATCCATTTTTCCTCCATCAGTGTCATTCAGAGGTGTTATCTCCTTGTGGAAGTGTGTCAGGATAATGACAGAAATTTACCTAAATCTCCCTCAACTCAAATGCCATTACATAGAGGCACTTACAAATATAATACTAAAGACATGTTCACTTCCGTCTCTAAGGCGCTGTGTTTTGTTGAATCTGGTCACGTCTACCCTATTCCCTCACCTGTTTTCTACAGGGTCACATTGCACCTCAGTTAATTGAGTAATTAAATAATTTTTATATCCTTGCTCGTGCAAGAAGGGACAGCCATATAAATACTGTAAAAGCTGGGCAAAGTTTTAGCCTTGAAGGTCAACCTCGTAGTGCTGACGTCTGTCGGCCTCTTAAATATTTTATTGCTTCAAAATGAAAAATAGGATCCACAATTCAAACATACCTGCAAGCCATTTGGAAAGCCTCAGCTCCAGTGTTTACAATAAACAGGGTTCAGTAACTATATTTTGTCTTCCATCATGGTGAGATCACAGTTTGTTTGTGTTCAGTGCTGATCCTGAAAGAGAAACAAAATTTATCCACATGAATGACTGAAATTGATCACAGGACCTTAAAGATAGCATGGATATGGGATAGAATTTTTGTTTTAACTTGATGGGATCATAACTCATTGATACATTCTTGACAAAAGGATAGAAGTCACAGATATTTGCCATTTTGTGCCATGAATCGCAGTGGCAAGAGACAAAACATTATTTAAAATATGGGTTTAAACTTAAACTCATATGTAAGTTTAAGTTAATTAGTGATCAACTGATTGAATCATCAAAACAACAAAATCTGCATACAGACGTGGTTTTCATTTTACTTTCTATTAGGCATTGACACCCAAGGGCAAAAGTAAGATGCAAAGGTTTTTGAAACAAGTGAATTGGTAGACATCCCAAAATACACTTGTACTAGACAAAAAGATCCAGTGGACTTTCTAGGAAGACCCTAGACAGAAACGAAGAACAGATACTGACTGCAGTCCTTCCATAAGATGTGAAAGAAGCATGGTGATAGGCCATGTCTCCTATCATGAAACAATCTTGCCTGTTGGTACTTTGATAAGGAACACCAAACGTGGTCCATTTAAAAGTACTTATTTTTCCCGTACAGACAACAATGATTTAGCTGCCCGTCACTGGCACTACAATGCCAGAAATGTTTTCTGTGGAAGAGGATGCTCTATCATTATCTACGGTTAGGTTGTGTAGGGGCATCGAGCCATATCTGGTTATGTGGAGATCACCAGATTTGAATAAAGTCTCCAGGTAGTTTGAAAAAACTCTCTATTGTTCCGATTGCCTATAAAGGAGAAAAAGGCTCACTGTATCACATTTCCTCTCACATGCTTAATAACGGGCATAAGATTTTTTTCTACACCTTTTTCCTTTGCTTCACACTTAATGCAGAAAAACTCAATCTCAGTCTGACTAAAAGTACACAGTCAGAGTTAAAATCCTAGAGTTTAGCAATCTCTACATGTTTATATTTGTATTTGCTTTCCCCTGATGGGTCTTCCAAACAGTCAGGTGCCATGTAGACTCAGTCTAATGGTTTCTATGGAGACCCAGTGACCCAAAGATGTCACTACCTGCTCTAGTTCTCTAACAATGAGTTTTGGAGACTCTTTTTTTTCTTCTTCTTTTTGACTTCCCTTACCATGCTACTGTGTGTGGTGGCAAAAGAAATGTGGGTATTTGTCCAGCCTAATGGCCAGTGCCGCCAGATACCAGAATGGTCCTGTATCTAAAATTGTGCTGCAGGTGATTATTATTTGAAAAATGCTGTTTCGCTCTAAAAAAAATATATAACAAAAAAATGTTGTACATCTCTTGGCAATAAATTTGGATAGTGTTGTTTGGCTTAGTGTCTTCAAATGTGCACAGTATATAATGCTAACATTAAATGAACATGCACAAAATGTTCCATTAAAGGGCTGAAAATGGGCTTTTTTTCAGTTTGTATCTTTAAGATAAGCTACAAATATATTTGTAAATGAGGTGTTTTACAATATATTATATTAAAATAACATTGAAAGCTTCCGGGATGATTTTAAAACAAAATGTAAGTACTTCGATTGCTAAACCAGGATAAAAAAAAAGGCCTCATATGAATACAGTAAGTCATTTAATTCAAACAAATTCTAGAAAGCCTGCACAAAGTTCTTCTGAGGAGGATCAAACATCTCTAAACATCTCTAAAGGTGGAGTAAAAAGTTTCTCTGCAAAATTATGACAAGAATGAAAACTATGCACCCCTTAGAATAAAACATGTTAACATCTTCTATCTATTTGCAACTACCCTGCAGCTGAAAGCTTGAGACCTTGAGAGACAGCAGGTGCAGACAATAAAAAGATTGCTCTCTTGGTGGAGCATTTTCAGATATTTATCTGAGAAAGGCGCTATATAAATAAACTTTACTTACTATTAAAATTTAATGGTTTGTTTCATAGTATATACATCCAATCATGTAGTTTTGCAAAGTTTGACTTTTAAGAGAAGGGTAGGGAAGGATTCGTTGCCTATCCCTTGAGGTAACGAGACTCCTGTTGCCTATAAAAACAAAATACACATTTTAATGTCTCATTGGACCGCCTTTAACTTTGATCATGACACTCATTCACAGTGACATTGTTTCAATAAGCTTTTTCTGAACCTTGACCAATGGCTGTTCAGTTCGAGTTCCCGTCACATTGCTAGTATGACTATGTTCTTACTTCCACTATTAAATGAAAGCATGGATTCTACTGTTGGTTTTCTTTTCCTTGATTTGATTTCACAAAAAGATTAAGGGATTTTTTTTCAAACCACATTTCTTCCTCAAAGACGATTGTTGCCCATTTTCTTTCCAGTTTTTAATAACGCATTGGACAGTTCTCTGAAAAACCTGACCTATTTGGCCATAATATCAACATAATATCAACAAGTATGTCTGGAACCGCCGAATGGAGGATTTAAAACCTAATAACACTATACCACTGTTAAGCATGGTGGGGGCACATCATCCTGGGGTTTGACCGCACAGTGTGGTAGGAATAAAGAGCGAAGAGGACAAGATCATAACTCTTCAACTTCACCTTAAGTGAAGAGAGAACGCTGGCAGACACAATTTAAAATCTCCTTTTAAAATCATGAGGCTGTGTAAACTTCTGACCTGCAATGCAAAGATGAACCAAAGGGTAAACTGATCAGTCCGTTAATTAATGAGCCAATAATGCAACCCCTTGAGTCATGTTGCTTACATAAGTAGAGACTTAAATTAAACACTGCCGTGCAGCTGCCACATTACACACCCGACAGCAAAAAAGCCCCAGTGATATTTCAGAGTCATTATTAAAGGCAAACACATGCGGCCTTTCTCAGTCCCGCTGCTATAAATGACCTGTTTGATTTAATAAGCAGCAACTAATGAATAAAGAGATAATTAACAACTAGGTAACTGTATGATCACACCACCTCCCCGGAGTGCGCTAAAGCTGAGATCACATTAATATTGATCCGAGTGAAGACTCCCTCCTCAGGTGTGCCAGACCAGGCCGATCAGCCACAGAAAGAAGATCCGATATTAAACATTAATTATTCCACAGGCTACGACTCGATCTGATTAATCAGCAGTTGGGGGATATGGGGATGCTGTCGCTTGAGTGGCAAATGCCAATATTCACAGAGTAGGTGGGGGCAAAAGGCCGGGGCGGCTGAGGATCAACAAGCCAATACGGAAGAACCGATTCATCATTCTGTCTGACCAATGTCCAGAGGGTAAACGGCAGGATTTTCTGATGGGAGGCAGCAACGCAATGGTGAGGAGAGGTCAACGAACTTACACCTCCCCAAAGAATGCGTAAGCATGCTAACAACTGCCACTTCCAGCTTTTTAATTACAACAGATTAGCAGAGGTGAGGGAGCTGCATTGTTACCACCATCCAAACTGCTGATGTGAGTAATGCTCCTCCAGCAGCCGTGCAAGTTTTAAAAGTAAAAAAAAAAAAAAAGAAGTCAAATGTTACAAAGGCTAAATGCCATCATTTAATGCTCTTTAACAGCACAGACTCATCTCAATGACTTTTATTAAATATGTGGGACTAAAGGGTGCCCGAGTCTGCACTCATCTTCAAACAGATTGTGTACATGTTGAACCCTTTTGAATAAAAGTGACAAAAAGTGGCCACGTTTTTAGAGGAACATAAATTATCACCCTCTTTCCTCAAAAAAAAAAAAAAAAAAAAGGCCCTCAGTTCTCTTCCAGCTTCCCACACTGCACACACATAGCATTTATAGAGAGCTTTTAACAAATTGCATTATTTAAAAAGCCAACCCCAACACACAAAAGCAATTTGAGAGAATAGCAGCCGTAAAATATAGCTTTCAGTCGTGGGCACGCAAATGGTTTGTCTTTCACCAACGCCTCTTTTTTTTTTTTTTTTTTTTTTTTTCTGGCTGCTTCTGTCCTCTTGTCAGACACGGCACTCACCAACCCCCGTTTCCCCCGGCCGCCACCCCCAATCTGATGCAGAGAGCATCATAAATGCTACTGCTGCACTCAAATACAATTGATCTTCCATCGGGTTCACTTCAACCCAACAACCCCACCAATACACACCCATCTGAGTTCTTTCATAGAAATTAGGAATGTCTTCATGATGAGCTGTAGGTGCACAGAGAAAAAAGATACAGTATATATATAGAGAGAGCATTGTTTCATTTAGTATGACAATTTTTCCAATTGTTACACAAAAAAACACTGAATTATTATAGATGTTATTTTTATTATTTTCTTCACTGTTTCACAAAAGCATCAGTAAAATATGGTTAATACAGCTTAATATGTGCTTTTTAGTGATATAAAGTTCGTCTTTAAGTCGTCCTGGAGATGTGTATTTTAAACTGGAATGGTTTTCAAAAGCAGCATTTGTTTGTTGTGCCATGAATGTTGTGTCATGCAGTCACAGCCATACAGTTTCCTAAAAGAGAAGTACGGTAATAGTGTTTTCATCAGCATTTTAATTGTTATCACAATAATACCACAAAGTATCATGATAAAATTCAAAGCCCATATAGGTACAATTACTAGTAGGCCAGTTGTTAATACTTTCCACAACCCAACTTTTACCAACAACTGTTACTCGTTTTTTTATCTCTGAAGCTTGTTGACTAGCAACTTGGCTACACTAAACACACATACCTGAATTAAAGATAAGATTTTTTTTTAAAGGTTTTTCTCTGTGAATATGTCACAGCTGGATTTATTATAACAGCTGGATTTATTACAAAGCTTTTTACACTTCTTTGACAGAGGTGCCAATGAATTTGGCCGGTACTGCGCACAAACTTTCTCAAAACATTTGCACAGTCAGTTCTTCCAAAAATATGAAGTGCAACTCATCAGAAAGGGTAGACAGAAAAGTAACCAATACATTTCTGTAGTCCAATGTATTTGGAGGAAGGCTTCAAATAAAAAAAAAGAAGACAGACTTTGCAAATAGTTAAAATGCTGAAATGGTGTAACCTTCAGAGATTCCATGTGTAAGCATGGCTTCTTTTGGGTCCATGACAAAATGGCAAATTGAATCATGTTGCAACAGTGACACTGAGAGACAAGTTCAATATATATATGATTTATCTACTTAGACAAATGCAATCACTGTCAGCTTATTCCTACGAAAAGGTTTCCGCATCTCCTCATGGAGCCCAAATGCAGTTTGCACCGAATTTGATTTTATCAAAAAGTTTTTCTCCTCTCCCCCGTGGCTTCATAAAATAGCTTTACAAAGGATGAACTTAAAGTTGGTTTAAGTATAATAAATAATAAAATGTGTCCCTGGAATCTCATAACAAACAGAGATAGAGAAATTAGACAAAAGTAGCCTAATAAATCGCTTTTCAGTTTTATTTTGCCATGTACCAAAGGGAGAACCTTTTCAAAATACTCAAACCAGTAAAAATGGCTGCAATGAAGAAAAATATGAATGTGAATATGAAAAATATGAGCCTTTTGTTCAAATCTGTAACATTCTCAGATATCAGTATTTAGTTGTTAATTTGTTATGAATGTAAAAAAATTAAAAAATAACTATACATTTGTGTGGTGCATAGTTTTTTCCAGTATTCACTCATATATTGACATCTTCTCAGTCTTCTTCTTTTACATGAAAGTCTTAGTAGATTTCCATGAAAAACAAAATGTTCAAAATGAAAGCCGAAATAACTTGATGCCTTATTTAATCACCATCCACCTAATGATCAATGTTTTTGTGTTTTTTGCCTTAGTATAAGATTTTGAACCTTGTTGCTAATTGCCAATCATACACTTCACCAATAGGGGGCAGTGTAGAAATGGGACACAATAATGTCTCCCTGTGGTCAAGATAGTGAGGAGGAGGATCACAGCGCCAAGATGTGTGACAAATAAAGCACCCCTCAGCCAGGCGCTGACCTGAACTGAGAAATGAATGAATCAGTTCATAAAATGATTCGCTTCAGTTGGTTCACTCTAATGATACGTTCATTTAAATGGACCATAACACTACAAGGATGTAATAAATCCTCCTGATATATTGTCAAATTATGAGATTTTAACATTTTTAGGATTAATAATTTTGATTACTCAAAATATTGTGCTATAACAACTAAGCTGATATGAAATAGTTAAGTGTATAAATATGCTTTACTTTATTTAAAGGCACACAAGCGAGTACAAACCTGGCAGGCCAAATTGACCTGTTATTAGCAATATGTACAGCAACGAGCCTGGTTCATCCTTATGAACCTTCTTTTCCGATTTCCATCCACTGGTGCTTGGGGGAGGGATGTAGAGACCACATAACCAAAACCTTAAGATCAATATTTGTCTTGAAAAAATTTCTGAGACACTGAACATGCAAAGTAGTGTCATGCCTGCTTTGCAACTTCAGCTCTTTTACCAGTGTCTTCTAAGTAAATTACATTTGTGGGGGTGTATTCTCTGTGTCCCTCAGCTGTTTCTCCGTTTCCTAAGCCTTATTGAGCACAGCGAACAATACAGCCCACTAAGACGGAGAGGTTTGACTCCTAATAACACATTTCTATGGAGATAATTGCCATTTAAGTAGGTATTGTTTGTTTCAAAATTTAGAAAATAAACTAAAAACATGATTAATAGCAAATAGCTACACGGAGTCATGGAATTAATCATTGAAAAAATATAATCCATTTGCCTCCCTAAGTATTATATAATCATTAGTCATGTCATGAATAAATACAAAATTAGTTTTTTGTATGTTGTTGAAGGTTATTTTGAGGCTATATACTAAGCTACTGTAACTTTTCATTTTCATAATTATTTTTGCTTATTTTCTCCAATATCTTGGAAGAAAAAAAAAGCATCACATTGGTTCTGACAGCGATAACAAAATGCTCCTTACATTTCTGACAAAAGTAACTCAAACTAGTTGTTAAAAATGTATCTTCATACCACATTTACATAAAAAATATCATAAATATGACATGGTTTATTTTTAAATGATCCAAAATGTCAAGTAATTGTAAAGAGCAATGTGAAATATTTTCTTTCTGAAAAGAAAATAACTGTAGTGATGAGATGAAATGTCAATAAAATACCCTCACATCTGATTTGGTATTCTGGAGTGGTAATCCTAAAGCCTCTTCTACATTGTCAAGTCACACTTTAGCCGGTGAATATCTGGTTTGGTTGTAGCCAAGTTGGAACAGTTAGTGTGTTCCTCACTATGTAGGCGTCAATTTGGGCATGCGGGCCGTGAGCGCGCAGAGGCTGTGAGCAACGCTCTGATATCATTTTGCGCCTGAGCCCTTGAGAGTTCGGCTCTCCATTCAAATCAGAACTTACATGCGATGAGTCGACAATCGCTTGCCCTCCTTGGGCCAAGCAAGCAGCTACAATTGTCGATGTGAATTTGAAGTTCAAATCTGTAGATGTGCGCATGCTGGGTTGCAACACAGGACAAGAAAGTTGAAACATGTTTAGCTTTTGTCGCCGTTGTCCCCATCACATCCTCTGGGTTTGGGTTTCACGCTGAGTGGCAAGGACTTTGGTCTGTCACTGTCATTTGTCACTCATCGTGTTTTGAGCCCAATAAGTGGCCAGTTTCTTTAAAATCTTCTGCTATATTTGTTGCCCCATCCAGTAGGCACTATATGTGCTCTTTTGCCACAATTTATAAAAAGGTTTGGACCTCAAGGTTTGTCCAGAAACATTCAAGTAAACACGAAGCCTTGACTGTGCCAAAACCAAGGGCAACATTTTTGATATGTCAAATAATTTATTCCCCCAAAGCTTATGTCATTAAAATACTGAGAAATATCTTCCCATGTCAATGTTATGTCTGTTTATCACAAAACACTATGACAACAATGTCAAATGTAACTAGCCACAGTAAAGAGAGTACAGTCAAGCAACCACTAAATGCTTATAGCCCTCCAATTTCTTCTAGTTTTCTAATTACGTAACTATGAAATACTTAAAGCCTAAGGAGCCTCTTTTTAGTGGGAAACTTTAAAGTGCTTTGAATTAAGTCCATAATATGTATGGAGCTATGACTATCTTTTCTGTCACCTCCTTTGGACACAGATTGCTTAAAATACTTTTCTGACCTTTCCTTTGCATCTCATTACATTTCCAGTTGTCAGGCTGAGCTTTAAATAGGGGCTGAAAATAGGAGCTAAAAGATGTGGCGATGGCGGAATTTAGGTAGATTTTCTATTTACTCCATCTCATCCAGCCACTATTTAGTGCCCCACTTCATTAAGCCCAGTGAACAGCAGCTGGAAGAGCAGGGCTTATCATTTTTTTAACTCTTGGACAACACTCTGAATGATAAAGACAAATGTGCTTATTTCCGTGCTCTAATTACATCAGCTTCAAATCCATAGTTATTTTCTCTGAAAATGAATATCCACATTAGATAAGTGGGTGATTTACGAACTTGTCTAGAGATTTAAATATACAAACCACAAAGGAGAGGTGTGGTAACAACCATCACATCGATTGCTAAAACTCAGAGTTCAACACTTTTCCAGGCAATGGATTGAGGTTATTAAAATCACATAAAAAGGTTCCTTTTAGAACAACAGCCTAGATCTTTCAAAAGACAAGGACAACTTTGCTTTCCATTGCCAAAAACATACCGTAATTTCACGACCATAAGGCGCACCGTACTAAAAGGCGCAGTCTCAGTTTTGTGTGCAATTACTGTATTTAACACACACATAAGGAGCACCTGATTATAGGGCGCGGGTTTTATATATAATCGCTACCGTGTTGGTCCCCTTCTTCTCCACAGTGTGACTCAGCCCATGGCTAAACAAAAAGGCCTTTCAAAGTCAGTGTTAGCTGAATTAGAACACTCCAAAACTGGTTAAATTTTCGACACATAGTTACACCAAACATATTCATAATTTGTATATTCAGATTAAGAATGGCTTTTATTCAACAAAGAACTTTGTTTCTGCTAGGTAAGACAAGGATCTGCCAGTTTTAAAAACTTGCATTTACATCATTTCTTTGGTGATGAGAACTAAGTTTTTGATGCTGGAGGGCCTCCTTCCTGTCACCATAATATGCAACTTCCTCCAGAGGTACCATCTGATTCAATGTGGGACTCTGATTAGGTCACTCTAATGCTATGACATCACTTCCAGGCAAAAAATAAATCTGTCAGAAATAGGAATTATTCTGGTCTTAAAGAAGGGATTTTATTTAGCTTTAAATTATTTTATAATTGTATTCCCTAATCAAAATCGTATCTTGAGTGTGGCTTTGAATCTTTCATGCATTTTTGAGGAATAATATTATACCTGTGACAGCCATTTGGGGGTGCTGAAATGCTTCTTCTCTCAAAGTGCCGCTTATGCTCACTCATGCAAGCATAGCAATTCATTTTAATTTTTTTTACGTGTAAATCTGAGTAATTAAAAAAAGATAACATCCCTATAGGTATTTTAGCTTGGCAACAAGCGAGCCAATGATGAAACATAAAGCACCCGTATTTCTTAAAAGAACAGCAATTTTGATAATATGGATCAAAACTTGTATCGAACAGTTCAACGCACAGGTATAGTGATGCACCTTCACGGTGAGGTGTTTGGGATTGCACCATCTGTTGTTCTGTTGTAACAGCGAAAAACCTCATTAGAAAAATCACAAGAATGTTCAAGGAAACACATGAAATAGGCAGAGCTGCTGCAAGAAATGCCATATAACCAACTGAAGCATAAACACAGCATCTAAGTCTTGGAGCAGTGAATTGGAAAAGCCAGTAACCGTCCCATTGAGGATGGCTCGAGGAAAACAGCATGTACATTCACCACCTGTTCATACATCAGGGAGTCACAGACATTCTGGCATCGAAGCTTACGATTATTCACCAAGGATACATCTCAGAACAGGTGAGAAAGTCAGCCATGCGTAGCAGAAGTGGAACTCGGTGTAAATATATATTTTCTTCTTCTTATAATAACCAGTGTTGCCTCCTTTGTTTGGAAACTATATCCCATATGTCTATAGTGCAAATTTCTTATTTACCCTCCTGAATGCCCCCTAGGGAGTGTTTCATTTCTAATTTAATTTTTCATTTCTTGTGATTCAGTTTAATGGTCTGGAGACTCTTTTTATTGCACATGCAAAGTGAACGTAGCAAAAGCTACTTTTTATGTAAGGTTGTATAAACAACATTGATTTTCTTTACAAATATTTGAGAATGCAGTATGCCTAATTGTTATGTTTTCCCATAGAGTTTGGATGCCTGTATTAATACTGTTTTGTAAAGAATTGTGTGTGTGTGCGCATTGTTTTGAACTTCAGTGTTTTGCATGTTGCACCTTTTGTACACACATTTTTGTTAAACACAAATGTCTAAAAGAATAGTTACATACGTCAAGATAAAGCAACAGTGTAGATCAATTAAGAACAATGGAATGAATGTATCATGGAAATTTGAGCTCATTAGGATAAATGTAATTTTATTGTTTTGTTTTTTAGGTTTGGAGGTCAGATTAAATTATTTTCATAAGCCCCGCCCACTTCTGTCAACCATTACCTTATTAAATATGTCATGTAGGAGCTATTCCTTGGAGGTACATGCAAAGTTTTGTCAAAATTTGATTGGTTGTCTCGAGTTAAAATCCCGTCCCTGTTTCCTTTGTCGTATGTCTTGGGTAAAGGCCACTAGTGAAAAAACAAATAATTAAATAAATGAAAATCCAATCAGTCATTTTTGTGGGACAAATTTCTCACTGTTACAGCGCCACTTAGTGCTGAACTATGGCAGAAATCCCTTTATGTCAGTTTCAATTGTCAATAAATTTGGCTAACTTAGCAATGTTTATTCCTGTGTTATTTACCAATAAGACAAACATGTAAAAAATCCACCAGCAAAATATTTTTTCTTTTGTTTCTTGTAACTTGCATTAAATAAGAAGTTACTCACTAATACAACTCTTAAAAACTCCAGTTCTTCAGCAGTGTTTCCATCTGTGTGCCAGACAGGAAACATTTGTATATTTGCACCGCAAAATATTTCCAAATCTTCTCATGCTTGACACATAGGTTTCAATAGGTGGCCCTTGTTGAAATGTTCAGAGAAAAAACTTATCTGTTTGCATTTGAATGCAGTCAGACGTGTTTTAATGAGTTTACTAAATAAATAAAAAGTAATAATTGGCAGCTGAGCTGTAGACTTATCGTCCAGTACTTTGGAGCCTAGGACAAGACATACCACAATGCAAACCTTTACCCTGAGTGAGTTTATACATTTTAATTTCTGAGTGAGTCTGGATGTCGGATCTCTGCTTTTAACTGTCCAGCGTCATTTAACTAGCACTTTTATGAGTGGCATCAAGCTGTGCCAGAGACGTGTCAATATTAAAGGCACTCCGCCGCAACGAGTGGCTCATAACAAGCTCTTCATTACTTCACAATAGAGTCTGAGCATGCTGGTCCCTGTAACACACTCGGCATACATTATAGATAAATTACATAAATTTTTCAGCATTAAATTATGCTATTCCAATAAAAGTCATTTATTAGAAGTTTTTTAGACACATCGTTCCCAGATGTACCAATAAATTTGTCCAATTACATAGACCCCTCTTCTAGTGCACATTTAAATTTTTGTTTTGTTTTCTTTGCATCAGTGAAAACTGAAGGGAACAAAGCAGAAACTCATCAGGAAGTGTTCAAGTATGAACCTTTGTTAAAAAAAAAAAACAAGCAACATTTTTTCACATTTACTCTTTATAACAAGATCACCTTTCACTGAAGTAAAGTCTATATTCAATAAATATAAAAAAAATTATCTGTGAGTTCCAAGTTGCATGGCAAGGTGTGGTGACATTTCAGTCACTATTTTCTTGCAAGCACTTTGCCACAAAAAAGGTTTGTATTTTGATTTCAAAAGTGAACTCCCCATTTGTAGCGATAAAATGTAGAGCAAACACAGAAACTTTGAGGGTCTGGAAATAGTTTCTTAAGGCTGTTTTACTGCCTCTTCTTTCTGAATCTGTGATGACTTGTGAGGTCAAGACGACATGGCAATGAGCTCCTGCACTGCCCCCTGTTGTTGATACACAGACATGTAAGGCACAAAGCATTCCTAAAAAAGAGGCAGTAGTTTTAGCATGACACATTTTAAGAGCAGAATGTGTGACCTTGAATTGAAGTGGAATTTATGGGGAAATACGGTAAAATGGATGGGGATCAGGCTGTGTGAAAAAGGAAAAATCTTATAGTAAATATTCTACCTTTGTGATTAATTTATGTTTGTTTGGGCATTTATAATGTCTGTCTCCATTTCACCTTTATTTAAGGTATTCATATCAAGGCATGGAAATAATTTAAACACGACATTTAAATTACTAAAATGGTCTTTTTTGCAGGTAAATGTATTAAAATATAAGAAAAGATCATTTCAGTAATTCACTATAGAAAGTCAGACTCTATGTCTACCATACAGAATCATTATCTACAGTAATACATTTTAAGCATTAATTTTTGTTCACTTTGATATCAATGGCTTACAGGTAATGAAAACCTAGAATTCAGTTTGACATAAAATTTGTACATTACATAAGATCAATTAAAAAAGAGCTTAGCCAAAGATATTTTATCACAGTCATCGGAAAGACAATTGACAATTGTCCAGCAGAAATGCAACTGAAGCCACCCACAGGGGGTTAAGACACAAAAGGTCATTGCTAAAGAAGCTGACTGTTCATGCATATTAGTGGAAGGAAGAAATGATACACAAGGAAGAGAGATAACCACAGCCTTTAGAGGATTGGAAACCAAGTCCAGACAAGAGTTCAAGAGTGCAGCCGTCTACCAAGAAAATTTTATTCACTCTTGAATGAGATATTATTCTACAAAATCCATGGACTGGACAGCTTATCAGTGGGTACAAATAAAAACCCATTTTTAATCAGTTTCACTGAGATGTGCATACATGTTCTGTTTTCTTTTGCGTTGTCTGAAGAGTGGTTAAGGAGAAATGGTTTCTGTTTGACCACAAATGGCTGGCCTGCTATACAAATTATTATGAGAGGAAGCGAGAGGAAGTCATGTACTGTCAGGCCATAGAAGACGTTTACTGCAACCATCTACGTCATAGCAAACTGAGGACACTACTGACCAGCTGAAGTGCTGGGAGCGAGAAGCCCCATGCATTTGTATAAACACACTACTGTCTCTCCAACAAAAATCCCACATAATGGGAAAGCAGTGATGTGGCACCACACTGTGACAAGGCCTTGTTAGTGACTTTAGTTTAAGAACTACAGTACTGCCGCATCTGGCTCCTCCTGAGAAGGAAGAGAGCTGGAGGAAAATGAATCAAGCGAGGTTTAGAATCAGGGAGCAGAGAGGGCAGCTTGAGATGAGGAGGACAGCGAGAGAGAGAGCCACGTGTACGAGCTATGGATCATTGGACCTCTCTAGTTCAAGGAAAGTTCATTGGAAGTCTTGCTCAGATTCATGTCATCTGTTTAGCTGTTCATTGCTCCCTGGAGTGCATCTTGCTGTCTGTTCAACTTGACAAAAGAGCAGGAGGCTTATCAGACCTCCTGCAGTCAGGAACAGACTCTCAGTCCAAGTTACAGATAAAAAAGAAAATCCACAATATCAATTATGAATCTCTCCCGGTTTGGACAAAGTGGTCTCGGTTTTTGCTCGCTGGCACATATAGGCATATGATGATTTTGGATGTTTCTGATAGGAAAAAAAACCCCAGCAATTTGGCAGACAGTAATATTGGTCTAATTACAAACAGTGCCTGTGACAGTGAGCAAGTGGGCATGCAGAAAAGTATGAAAAATGACTCCCTCTGTCTTTGTCCAGATGACTGAAAAGCACAAGGGATAAGAGTGAGTCATATGTAATTGCTGCAATAAATGCCAAAGTGGCAAATACTTGTTGTCAAATTGAGACAGTTCTATGCATGCAGAAAAAAGGGGAGATGGGCAAGTAGACAGCTAAAGGACTAAACATGGAATGAAAGAAAGCCTGAAAGCTGAATGCATTAATTAGAAAGTTTTCAAGAAAGGAAGCGTTGCAAACTAAACTGAAACTAACTTGTACTGTTTACAGCTTGAAACCACAAGAACAGACGGAGAAGGGATACCAATTAAGCTCATAATGGGTTTAGAAAGCTCCAGTACAAATGGATACCATTAGCTTTTATAGAGCTCCAAAATAACCTCTTTGATGTTAGTTTTCAGGGAAACTTTAAGGCATCTCATTACAAATACATCTGTGGAAAAGGTAAATCAAGCAAAAAGTTATCACAAAGTTTCTGTTTCATACTGCTAACAATTGATTTCATTATATTCTCAAAATGTCTGCTGCTGGTTAAAGTTTGAGGGGAAAAAATTGAATATTAGGGGAAAAAAAGGTTTATTCTTAGTACTTTGGTGTAAATTGCTGGACACCTCAACAAGCAAAGTAAAAAAAATCATCCCCATAGGATAAGAATGGCTAGGAGTTAAAATCCCATGCTATTCATCCTCACAGGTTCATTCCAACACATTTGTCATGTTTTAGACATGGTCATGTGGGGACACAGACATATAAAGTTATACATGAAAGAGATGTTGCAATATAGCCTGAACTAGCATTGGTCTACAGACACTGAATAAACATGGTCTTCATTATAAACATTCAGTTTCACAATTGCCTAATGACAAAAAGTAGTTCCTGTCTGAACAACTGAAACAGTATGAGAACATTAAAGGTAATGAGTCACAAAAGATGAGCCAGGCATCTCCAAAAAAGCAGGTATAGCCAGAGACTTTGTCTGGTGAAATAAGTGTATGCTACTACTATCAGCGTAGTTGATTTAACTGCCTAAGTAGCAAAGTTTAGATTGAGTTGAAGATATATGATAACAGGTATGTCTGTAAGGACGTCGTGATTCTCTACACTTTTGCTTAAACTTTAACACACAACAGCTGCAACCCTTCATTTGACTTTTAAATTAATCTGGTGAAAAATCTGTGCAAACATGGCATGACAAGAATTCTACAACAAAAAGTGATGTAAACTAGTAATAGAAACAGGAAATAAGTCGGCACCAACCCAAGCACACCAAAATAATCCTTCATGAGAATTTCTGAAGTGTGGAGTAGCGAGCAGAATTCCACATCCTTAATCATTCAAAGAAGTCTCTTCTTGCTTTCCTGTGATGCTTCAGCTGCACACAGTATAACAATTGTATGACATTACACGGTAAAAAGGCATGCTCTGGGGCCAAAATGTCATCCCAAGTGTAAATGTATTCATGCATGTTGTCTTGTGCTTCCATTACATTTGTCAATCTGCTGTACTTCTGTGTCTTCTGTTGAAATTGTAATGCATTTCATATTGAACTATGTGATGCACACAGAGGTGATTGTTGTATTGGAAAGCAGGGGTTTTTTTTGCCACAAGTCTCTTAAAAAATTCAATACCAGCACATTCAGGATGCAGTCAGACACATGCACACACCTAGACACACACAAATGAGAAACAAACAGCCCATAGACATATATCTCCAGGTTTGAAGAAATTAAGAATAAAACCTGAACAATTTAGGTTCCTTATTTGTTTTTATTCAATTTTTACCATGGTTCAATGTGATTAAAATTACATAAACCAGAGTAAAGCTGGGAATAATTTACCAAGAGTGTGTCTGCGTATCATATAATACCTCATTTTGGGACTAATTCAAACTGGAAAAACAATACAGGCTTACAAAAGAGACATAATTTGCTTAGGTTTATTTTTTATTTACCATGAATCCTTTTCTTAAAGCAGAAAACATCTCAATTTGGCAAGTAGGGTTGCTTTACACAATAAAATATGATCATCTGTCCATCAAATTTAAAAATAAATGTATCCAGGTAAACTATTTGTTTCATGAAATGGCAACTCATTTTAGTTATATCTAGCTACAACTTATGTTAACATTAAGAAAGTCTAGAAGAAAAGGCATGTTTTAATTTTACTGCCCAACATCTGAATAAGACAATGCAAAGCTGCAAGAACATAGCCTGGTCTGTCTGAGACCAGAAGTGGGACCCCACATAACCCAAAAAGTACCATACAATACTGAAGGTTGGAGTTAATAATATCATTATGAGAGGTTGTTCTTTAGGGTATAATACAGCCAGACTTCGTGTGAATGAAAAAAAGAGTAAAAACAGAAATGTACTGGAATATTCTTGATTCAAATCTAAAGACGGGTCGGTTTCTCAGCAACATGATAATCCCAAACAAGCAGCCAAAGAAACTCTCAGTAGGTCTTAATGAGCCCCAAACTTTAATACTATTGGAAATCAATGGAAACACCTAAAGGTTCTTCTATCAAAGTGCATAGAAGAACCTTCAAGATCTGAATGCCTGTTACTTGTTTCTATAACTGTGAAATAACTTTATTTTAAACTCAGTGCAAAAAAAACCCCAACAAAAAACAACTATAAGCTGTCATCAAAATCTATAAATTATTTAACAAATCCCAATAAGTTCAGTACTTATTCACTACGATTCACCTTTATTACTCATAGCTCCTGGTAATTTTGTTTCTAGGATGGATGACAAAAAACTGGAAACCTCCATTCAAAAAAATCTTCAAATCACAGCTTGGACTGTTGAACATCCCGACTTTGTGTTTTGCATTGGCACACAAGTTTCTCATGAAAGCCCATGAAAACAATTACAAAGCACCTGTAAGTGATGTGGACGTCAAGCAATGATGTCATCCCCTTCCAGGGCCCAGCTGTGATGCCAGGTCCAGCTTGTACCCCATCTCATGGCCCGCCATGTCTCCTTACTGTCCACCAAGAAACATGGGTCTGAGCGCAGTCTGGGAATACTGCTGAACATAATCAGGATTTTAATGAGGTGACAGTGCATTGTATCAAAACCCAGTGGGGGGTCCGCTGCTGCTTTCCACTCTCCACTCATTAAAAGACTTTTAATGGGCTCTGAGGAGGGTTCACCTCCTCTAACTGCCTCTAACTAGTTTAAAGCCTGTTCAGGTTGTCTAGGAAAATATTTTTGTTTAAGGACCAACTTGCCATTCAGCGCTGAAATATCGATTCGGGTAAACTTCAAGAGAGTTGCTGGCGGGCGTTCTCTTAATGGCCGAGCGTCTGTGGGGCTTACGGCTTTCAGAGAGTCAAAGACAATGAGAAAGTATGGTGGAATAGATTTTTAAATTTAGAGAGTTTAGAGTTGTCCTAGAAGACACACTGGAAGTGGCTGGAAAGAATGCAGTGGTAATTACCAGCAACACCCTTAAATCACGCCTCTGTAGAGTTCAATTGGCATGATGTTGTTTCGCTAAATAGATGTTTAATTCAACAGAAATGATGGGTTCCTTTAATAGGAAGGGCTGAGCTTGCATGTTGTTGTTTTTTTTTCTCCGAACAAACACATTTCCTGAACAAACCCGATTAATCAAACTGTAATGTATTCTACAGAACCATGTGCTTAAACAGAATCTCTATCCATGACTATTCAAGCCTGTCTTCATTATCTACTTTGCACTTTTCAAGTTCACGCCTCAAAAGCAAAGCCTCAAGCAAAACTAGATGAATATATTCTCCATTAACTGTGACCGTTGGTTGCAATCTAGCATACACAGGCACCAAAGCCCTGTGTTTAAAATAATAATAAAAAAAAAAACTAATTACATTACCGAGCGCATTAGAATGGCTTTGCATTTTAGAAAAGGGCAAACAACTTGTACTGTGCAAAACACAATCTGTTACTTTATGTGTCATCGCAGTGGTGGAATACAAGTTAGTGGCTCTTTGAAAATTAAAGACAGGGCCAAATGGTATGTTAATTAGTATGACGGTAATTGTGAATTTACTCACTTAATGGGTGCAGATGCTTGAAAGGAGTTAACAGGCCACTATGTCCTCAAGGTAGTGTGATTTACATAAATTATTTTTTTTTCCCTCTCCATTCAGACGTGGTCATGCTCATTTTTGTGACATTGAACATTACGCGTATAGATATTTTTCAAGCTGCTAAATTTTTTTTGAACAATTTAGATAGGTTGCTTTGTTGTTTCCTAATGTGTCCTGTCATGGCATGCCAGGCATACTATATAGACAATTACTTTCGCTTTATGAAAAGGTCAATTGCATGATTGACTATTAAGACTGCATGCAGCATCAAAGTAGGCAGTCTACATTGATGTGATGGTGACCTGTGTTTACACGACCTTCAAACATTTGGATTATTTGCGTGTTGATGTGTGTGGGTGTGTGTTAGCTACTTTTCTAAATAAGGTATTCTAGGTGACAAACATCCTAATTCACTCACACCATTAACAACGTCAGAATATATTTGCATATTATTATGTGAAATGATAAATCACTACGCAAATAAGCCTAAACACCATTAAATATGTTTTTGCTGTCAATGAAATGTTTAATTTGAATACAGTACATACAAAACATGCTTTTTATTTAGAATAGCAATTAGCATGTTTAAGTATTAGCAGGCAGAGTGCTTCTAATATGATTCTTAATATGTAATGAATATCCATCAACATGCACCAGTGCTGTATAGACACCACCTTCTGTTGTGTAGTGGTTAAAGGGAAATTCAGAAGAAGACTGTGCAAGGGTTTAAACATTTCCTTTTAAGGCTTATTAAGAAAAATAATAAAAGGGATAACCTTTTGTAGAATGTGTTTAGTTAATGTTAGGAAGAGGTAGCAGAAGCAGAGCTGACTAGGTATTGCACAAAGCATCTGGTGCAAAAATGTTGTCACTTGACTAATGTCAACTTGATCTCTAACTTTTTCGAGCAAATTTTTTGTGTAAAGTTTGCACCACTTTTCACAAAAAAAAATATAAATAAATCTTTTGTTCCTGTCTCTACCTGCATTTTACATACAGACACTGACATTTTTGTAGTTCTTTCCAAAAGAGAATAAACTCAGTTAAACCGGATGGACAGTGTTGTAAAACTGTATTCTCAAGTGTAACCACAGATTGTCGCTGGTTTCTCTTATTTGGTCTGAAGTGCTCTAACACAAAGTATACTTGAATCTGTTTGTACTTCTGTTTAGGAGTAGTTTTCCAAATGAATGGTGAATCTATGCATCAGTCTCAAAATTTTTTTTACAACCTCCAATAGCTTTTCTTTTAGGATTTCCCTGTGTGCAACAATTCAACATAAGAAAGCCACCACCATGTTTCACATTGGGGTAGTGTCTTCAGGTTGATGTGCAATATTGGGTTTCCTCCACACATACAGCATTTTGTTTTTAGAACAATAAGTTAAATTTTAGTCTCATCTAACTAGAGCACCTTCTTCCATATATCTGATGGGTACTCATCACGCAATTGATAACCTTGGAGTCAACAGGTTATCTCAAGCTGCACAGTGTCACAGTATACAGCACTCTTGGCTTACAGCTTGCTGAGTAACTTTCAAATAACTCCTTCAAAGCAACTATTAAATCCTGCCTTGCAGCAAGAAGGTCCTGGGTTCAAATCATTGGAGTTTTTCTGAACATGACTGTTTAACTTGCCTCTCTAAACTGCTCTTAGGTGTGTGTGAGTGTGTGCTTGTTTGTCCTCTGGGTTGAACTCTGATGGACTGGCAAACTGTACCGGGTGCACACTGGAGATAGTCACCAGTCCACCCTTTTTTTATCTCAACCTGTCAGTTTAGGTGGATGCATAGGCAGGATTGCAGATAAACCATACTTTTACCTTTTTCAGATAATGGCTTGAGTAGAGGTGTTCAAGATATTCTAAGAGAGATATTGAGATATTGTTTTATGACCTGACTTTAAACTTATACGCAACTTTATCTCTGACCTGCCTGCTGTGTTCCTTGGTCTTCAAGAAGCTGTTCGTTCAACAAAGCAATTCAGAAATACTTTAGTGACATTGACATTCTCTAACAAACTTCTGACACCTTCACAGAATAAATGCATTAATACTCAGATTAAGTTACCCGCAGGTGGACTCTATATACTTATTAGATGATTTCTGAAGGTTACGTTTTGATTTATTTTGCAGTTAAAGTGTAAAGGGATCTGAACACATGACATGCTGGACTTTCAGATGTTTGTTTACTAGAAAGTTTGAAACTATGTACCATTTTCCCTCCAATTTAAAATTATGCACTATGTTATACTCATCTACCAAACAAAAACCCAATAACATCTACCAAAGTTTACAGCTGTGACAAAAGACAAAAACATCTGCAGAGGTGTGAATACTTTAGAAATGTGCTGCACAAACTGCTTGGCCTCTAAACGTTTTCTAAAAGGGTAATGCTGAGAAGGCAGAAACTTTGATTGAATTTATGCTGCCATTCCTTTTCTTGTCACTCCCAAATAAAATATGACCAAGAGGATGACCTCCACACGTTTGATTCTGGTGACAGTCAAGGACAACTTCTACCTCTGCCGTGACACTAATCTTGAAAAGAAAGACCGTAAAAGTGTGCCGCAGAGGAGACGGACACTAAAAGTGCTTCGTCTGCGAACAAAGTTTTCTGAGTGTTTTTTTTTTCTTTCTTTTTTGCTTAAATAAATGTCAATTTATCATGCGTTGAACTCAGTGAAAGTGAGAGACAAACTTGAAATCCCTTGAATGATTTTCACACAGCCAGCTCCAATGATGTGCGGGTGGAAGCCATAACTCTTGAAAACAGCGGTTATCCCTGGCAATCTATAAACATACATCATCCGGTAACAACACATTCATCACAAAATAGCAAGAAGAAAAAAAAAGAGCTGAGGAAGCGATGGTTTGCGTAATACCTCTGATTAAATCTCCGGAAGGCGGCACAAAAGTAACACCCTCCACCAAAATCATTTGTTCTTGGCAAATTAGCACGGGCAGGTGTTATTATTCTTGCATGAACCCTTCGGCTTTGGGAAAGAAATTCATCTTTTCAAAAATAGGAGAGAGCAAATCACTGTGAAGTTATTCAATCTGTGCCTACTGATTCAAGTTAAATTACCTTTCTTTGCTTTACATGCAACCACAGGGCTTCGGTGACATTTAGAACAATGATAGTGACTGTCAAAAAGAAGTCGCCCTGGTTCAGAGCACCCGGCGACTGGAGACAAAGAAAAGGGGGAAACAGAAAAATAAAAAAAACTTTTGGACTCACTGTGACTGCACATTTTCACTTTAAAGCTTCATTTAGCCCTCAGATGAGTAACCTATTGCTCCGTCGCCTGAGCCCTTCCTTTAAGCTTGTCATATTTCCAGCAACACCTCGATGTGTTTAACTGACCCCCCTCTTGCAAAAACTGCGACTGAGTGCTGCCGCAATATGAATAAATAAGAAAACATGCGCTCATCTTTGTGCCACCTCACACGGCGTACAGTTCTGAACTCAATTTCACACTCCACTGCCTTCTCAGACAATTTAGACAGGCTGATGCCAACAGCAGAAAGTCAAGAGACAATGCATTTATTTATCGACTTTTTGGCAGAACGAGGGTGGGTGTGTGTGTTGGGGGAGAGAGCGGGAGGAGGGGCTGGGGGGGTCTTGTCAACCGTGTGCGTGGATGTCGACGTGGATGTGCCCAGGCAGCTCCTGTATGTATGACAGAGAGGTAGAGAAGGGAAGAAAAAGCAGAAATGTGATTCAGTCCCCAAAGAGACGCAGAGAGAGCACGGCGGAGAGGAAGAGCGAGACAACAGGCATATCCAGGGGAATTGTTTTCTTAGTCACTCATCCTGTGTTTGTCCCAGAACTCCTGCAATGTGTCGGAGGAGGAAATAAAATACTCCACGTCCACAGAGAGACACGGTCCACTACAGGAATGCTGACAAATAATAATAATAATAAAAGAAAAAGACTGCTATATAGCTCAAACACAACTAGGCCAGTTGTCACTACAAGTCGACACGAATGTGCAAAAATGTGCTTCCTTCCCAGTCATATGCCGCAGAGTGTGATTCACACTGCACTCCACTGCCCCCTCTGTAAACTGCTGATAAATATAAAGATTTTATTTATGATATTCCTCCTAGCTGCAGGATGCTTCAAAATGTTGGGTACAGACTCAACGAACTAACTCTGTTGTAGCTCAAATTAAACATGATTCAAATATTGTATTCCACTGCACATAATTTTTTGATCCAATTCTTCCCACTAATTTGTCGGTGTAACCATAGGGCATGACTGTGTATGCCATTTCAATTGAAAATAAAATATTCTGTTTATTAACACATTTTTCTCTCCCCTTCTGTCTCGTAATGAAATGCAGCATGAAATTCTGGGCCCTTTGTCTAAACTGTCTTGAGAGGTCACCTATGCTCACATAGCGTAATTGCCAGCATAATAAAAATAAATGACCAATTTCAGCCATCTTTTTAATTTGCAGAAAAAGATATTTGGAAATGTGTTCAAACAAACGGTGCTGAAATGCATTTCCTGTAAATGCTTATTGGCGCCTCTTCATATTTGCAAAATCAATGATGAGGTCTATAAAATCTACTTTTTTTGGCTAACTGGCTTTCAGCTTAGGTGTTTCGCCTATTCGTTCATGTTACTCATAATGTTAAGCTTTGCTCATACTGAAATATTACAATGTCAAAACAGAATGAAAGGGTTAAACATCCGTTTTCTCTACAATGAATCGTTTGTCTACAAAGATAAATGTTATTTGTTTTGTATCTTGTGCCTTACTGTGATTTTATTAATTTTTTTATTTTCTTAGGAAGCTTGTGTACCTTTCTGATGCATCATGGGGAACCCTTTTTTCACTGTACTTGTCCGTAGAAGTACAGTTGATAAAGTATCATTATACATAATCATAGTCATTTGAAATCTAAACATTGATGTTCCCACAAGTTTTTTCCCCAATTTCTGCTCTGCAACCACAACAGACCATTTCCTACATGTAACAATACTGGACTAACAGCAGCCAACAAAATGTCTGCAGTGTAGAAGTAAGATGCATAGCAATGAAATGGCTACAAATTTCAAGACTGACTAAAAAAAATCTGAATCAACATGAGTGACATAGGATTTTAACATTATAATTAACATTTAAAGTAAAATAAGTGACAGAAGGGAACATCAACCAAGTCAGTTGTTTGAAGAATATGGATCTGTTTTAGAATATGATCAAACAATATTTCCTCCATCATTCGTTTTAGTTTGATGGCTTCTGAGCAGGTAAACAAAATGTTGAGTTTGACCTATGACTTTAATAAATAAATATTCAAGGAAAAGCATAAATGAGGTTAAATAAACACTTAAGGTTTAATGAAAGACACTACATAGTCTAACAGGTGCTTTATTTTATTATTTTGTAAATACTTAAGCATGGTTTGTTAGAGGGGCCTCAGACTTTGAACTTTAACGTTCTGTGCTGTAGGTCACAGCTTCAACGAATGTGCAAAACTGAGTGTAAAACGGACTCACTTTACACATAAAAGGAGAGATGAAACACAACATTTGTTGAACAGATATAGAAAATAAAAAGATTGCGTTTGTGGCTAAATGCTTTACTCATTGCAAGGCTATTTCCTTTCCCACAGAAAAGAACTAATCAATTTTTATGCGGTCCTTGCCAAAAATTAATAAATAAATATTCTGTGACAAGAAAAATGTTTGTGCTCAATTTACATTAGATGCTTAGCCGTGGTGATATATGTAGTTCTTGAATTTATGAACCACTTGAATAATTCTGTAAAAGAGGCAAAAATAAAAAGTCAAGATAATTAGAGTGCAAAATGTCAAGTTCTGTGTCGCATTGTTTGAAAGTACAGCTGATATGCTAATCATATTTGTCTTTCAAATTCTTTTAACATGCATTTGTAAAAAAAAAAATATTTATTTGCAATAAATATATTAAGCCTGCCATACGCAGATTTTGAAAAAACTGTTCAACAACTCTTCTTCCTTTGCTGCTGTAGCTCCAGAAAACTGGAACCAGTTTGTTAGTTATCAGACATTCTTGCATGACTTTGGTGTGGAGTGCTTTAAATAGATGCTTAATTGACAAATTGTCTACTGCTAGAAACATGAGGACATTCTTTTCTAATAAGAGTGGGGATCATTTGTGACTGACATTTTTCATCTAACTGCATTTACCTGAGTGATGTCAGTACTGTGTAGTTGCTTAGTAGTAACGGAACGTGTTTTCGTGGCACTGGGTACAAACCAATTTATAAATGTTGAATATATGTTCATTTTTTGTTTTTAATGCAGCAAAGACTAAAAAATGCCCACTGGTTAATTTATTTCTCCTCTGCCAAAATCATTTCCAGTCATGAACTCAATTCCAAAATGCAAAGCAATACACCCTCACCTTCAGTTCAGGAACAAAAACTGTTCCTGAAGTAAAAAAACCCACTTCTTTTAGGTGTGATGAGACACAAAACTTTATGCAAGTATAGCCCTCCTAGCCATTTTTGAAGACTGGCAAAGTAGCCAAATATTCTCTTCAAACAGAGTGATGTCAAAAGCAAACCCTTAAGGCTGGCATGTGGAAAAATAAAAGTGGAGCCAAACTACAGACAAATTTCCGCTTCAAAAATATTCAAAGCACAGCCTTGTACAAAATTTTCAAGCGCTTCCTGAGCAGAACTGGGGGTTCAGGTCCGCTGAGCAGTTTCTTATCACAAAGACTTTGTGTAATTGGCTCAGACATATCAAATCAACTTTCTTCAGAATTCACAAGTAAGCAGGTATGACATTCTAATGGGCTTCCTCATTAAGTCTTCCGGCAGGGGGTAATGTGTTTGAAATTAATGTGACATTTTCAACTCCAAAGAGTTTCCGTTTTCAGTTACTTCTCCTGCTCTGTTCCTCGCTGCGGAGGTAATTTATGCACAGTGGTGATCTAATTCAAAGATGCGTTTCCTAAGCTGCTGGAATGCGATGATCTGAAGCTGAACAACATGTGTGTGGACACATCAACACCGAGAAAAGAGCAGTGGAGTTCCAGCAGGGCATAAAGTGGGATCTTGTTTGAACATAGGGTTCTCCCTGTAAGAGGAGTCAGCAGGGGTTAAACGGTCTTTTAGTCTAGACTGGAGTTTTTATGGGACCAGAAATAATCATAGGAGTTTCAATTTTGATGGATGGTTTTTATTTTGTTGCAACTATTCAGCCAGCTCTGAAACCATATCTCTACATTTTCAGCAGGGTAGTCAACGGTCCTCAGTTCCTAGTGAGATATAGTGGTATGCTAAAGAGGCTGAACTGCATGGACATTTTTAAGCCAACATTTCAGAATTGGCCTGGCCACTGCAAAATGCTCTACATCTGGAGAGAGATTAAGGTAATAGCACAAATGCCTTTCAAGATCAAAGACTTGGACCCCATTACAAATAGTAAAAATACCAGTGGAAAGATGCCATAAGCTGGTCAGCTATAACAAGAAGGATGTGATTGCTATGCTACCATAAATGTGTTTCATTTGGTTCTTGAGATGGGTACAAATCATTTTCAATATGTCCTTTCTAAAATTAATATGCAAATGGAAAAGAGAATGTTTTTCAAAACAGATCTTCCTTTTACATTGCTTTCTTATTCTTGAGAGATGCCCGTCTCATTTCCAGAAACTGACTTCTTGGTTGAATGAAAGCTTTGATGAAAGGGACAATAATTTAGGGGGTTTAGTAGTATATATCAATGTCTACTGGTCTTGGGTGTCTGTAGGTTAGAGCAAAATGTTTCCAGTTTTGACATCTTTTAGTCCCCTTGATCATTTTTATTCTTGATCCTACAGGTCTGGACGTAATGAAGCCGTGGTGTGATTAGTAAAATTCAAATCCAAAAAATATGTTGTTTTTTTCACAAATAACTAATGATTTAATAAAGGTCTGATGGCTGTTTTTTGACATTGGCCAGGCAAGTATGGAGAGCTTTATTCCCTAACACTTAAAATATTAACTTATAAACAGCATCTGAATGGGTTTACTGATCAGAAACAAACAAAACAAATGGAAAAACAACAGAAATTTGATCTTCCTCAATAAGCGCAAGAAATGCTTTGCAAAACAATGAAGACGTTTGCAGGCGATTGAAGCCTTTTACTTGAGATATCATTTTTGTAAAAGAGGACAACTTCTTTGAAGTATATCCTCTCTCACAGGATTGGTTCAGTCACTACGTTTTGTCAGAATGATTTAAGGGGGAGCTCTAGAAAAAAGGATTTAGCCCTAAAAACATCCATAAAACCAACTCCTGCCATAATTACAGTATTTAAATATGTTTAAGATGTACAGCTTTAAAGGCATATATTTACAGCACTCCATGTTTAACAAGAATAATATTTATAATTTAGAGATCTGGGCAGTGCTCTTGTGCCTTGAACCCAATTAATCTGAAAGAGTTACTTCATCACTCTGAGTATTTACATGTAAACATGATTATGAATAGTCTAGCACTGAAGCTACTAAGCTAAAGCAGCAGCAGAAGATGTACTCTGTCTTCTTTCTTTGCAAAACGAAGGGATTAGTTTCCCCAGTTGAGTTTTATCCAACATTCTGCACTATTATCATCATTTCCCAGTAAGCAGAAGCTGTGTGGATACTCCCCAGAGAGCAGCACTGAGCTCTTCTAATGCCTTTTGCCATGTTCCCATGGAAACATTTCCATGGCATACCCCATTACAGAAACAGACACTTACACATCACTTTGGAAAAGCTTTCGGGGACGACTTTAGGACTGTCATAAAAAAAAAATAAAAAAAAAACAGCAAAAATAAAATCGCTACAAACGTCTTTTGCTCCAAACTTCAAAAAGGGGATTTTCATTGCGAGGATATGTGGGAGACTTTGGAGGTTTTTTTTTTATTATTTGGGGGGTGGGGGGTCACTAAATTGCATCTGTTTTGGGGGTAAAGTATGGACTTCTAGCTTTTTAGACGAAAAATTTTAAAGAACCAAGACATTCTAAAACAATTACAGTGCTCAGGTGAGAACACACCACATCATAAAATGAACGACTGACTCCATGAGGTGGAGTGCGGCAGTGGCCGCTGCCCAAAGACTGCCCCGCTTTCAGCTGTGGGGGGGGCAATTTTCCAGAGGCCTGCTCAGCTCTGATTAAGTCACATTTTATTATGCCGTTTCTGCACCCATGTAATGAGTCTGGTCTGAGGGTGATAAAGCTTTGATGAAACTTGCAACATGGTTGTTATGACTTCTCAGATAGCTGTAATAAATAAACATGCCAGCAGTGAATGCTGAGCGTTACCTCTCGGATATAGGGTGGGCATCCTTTTAGCCCACTTCTGCAAAAAAGCAAACCTGCTCCAATCAGGTGTGTGCTTCGATAAAGTCAGCAGGTCTTCAAGCACAGTCATCATTCATATCCAAAGCACTGATTGCACTTTTATGACATATCATTACCTCTGTGACTAATGAGTCACAGAGAAATAGGTTGAGGTGAGGCTATCGATACTCTGGAGCTCTATAATTGGTGGACCGTTGCTGTGAATACGGGATGACTAATGACGGATCTTTCGGCTTTCAGATGTTGATTTTGAAGTGACTCATCACTTCCTTGTGACCTTTAATTGCACAAAATAGTAGTTGGTTCATCTTTGGAGGAAAAACTCTGCAAAAGCTCAGTTGTGAGGCGTCGAGGAGTTCTTCATTCGACTGCTGCTGATTAGTTTGGGTGGGACCAGATTAAACTGATTGGCAAAGGTTGATTACCGCTCAAATCACTTCAAACTTACCTTGATTAAGGCTTGAGAAATCATCAAGAGCGCTGAACTATTTAGCCTCTGAAAAACAAATAGTTTGTTTTCCAAGCCTTCTCTCAAACAGATGCGCGCACACACACACACACACCCCCACACACACACACACACACACACCCAACAAATGTGTTTTGACAGTGTCATATTCACTCATCCTCACAGTTGTGCTCTTATTTGCAATAAATATATACATCTAAATTAGTCTGAGTGCTTGTAAGATTTTTTTAAATAATTCAATAAAAACTGAGACTCATATATTATTTAGAGTTACTAGAAACAGAGTGGTCTCTGTTTGTAGTAACAGATTGCTGTTAAATCTGGTCTACAGCTAATAAAAAAACCAAAATTTATTTTCCCCAATAGATTAAATATTATGCAAGAGCAATAAAAACTACTAAGTAAACACTGCACTACACTTATTCATTTTCAGTGGAGGAATGTTAGCAAGCAGCTATCAAACCCAAGTCATTGCTTAAGAAGACGAGTGCTGTATCATGCTAAAAGAAAATTCAGCGGAGGGAAAAAGGTGAGGTAGAAGCAGGTGCACAAGCAACAGAGTTGATAGACTGATCACACATATACATATACATTTCCTTACACAAGCTTATGGGCCACAATATAGAAAATTTATGTCATCAGTTGTCAATGCAGCTACCAAACAATTTTGATAGGTGCTTGTCAGGTACAACTGACACTTGGTCAGTGTGAGGCAACTCCTTTTCTCACCCAAAACGTTGGGCATGAAATGACCAAAGTGTGAAATGGCCAGCCGCCTTGAGTCAGAAATTGCATAGTTGTAGATACTGTAAAAGTGAATAATGCTATTTCTCTTGTTTCAAAATTGATAGTGATACCAAACACACTAGAAAGCGATAACAAAAACTAAATTTAAATTCCAAGTACCCATGGAAAAACCTCCTTTACTTAAGTTTAATATGCTGACATTTCACCCTCTAATTTACATCACAGAACCATCCATAACACCACACTACTCTATGCTCAAAATGTAAAGGAACAATGAAGTTTTCAAGTCTGGTTTGCTACAGGAAGCTGACAGATGATGGGCCTCTATTTAAGATCATGACCTGTGGGTAGTCATAGACAGATACCCATACAAAACAACATAAGTAGCTCCAGTATTCAAGAGAGAGCGTTCTTGTTTGATAAACAGAAAAGATGCAACTGATGCCAAAGTCAATGAACACAAAACCCTAAAGGAAGGATTCAGTTTTTTCCCCAAAATTTAATCTACAATATAGAGGCCTGAAATGGAGTCGATTTTGACACTTGTGTCTAAATTACGGATTTTCCCAGGAGAGCAATACACTGCGTTATAGTTAAGACACATATCAAGACAGTCATCCTAAGGTAAGTAATTTGATGCATATCCTGAAGGACAGAAACTCATAAAGCAATACAGTCCTCTCCTGACATTCCCTTTGACAATTACTTATGTAATACAATTGCTTGCCAACCGGTAGCGGGAAGCAATTTGACAGTTTTATCACAGTACGGACAAAAGTAATTTACTTGGCAAAGTCCTCTTTGTGCTGCTACAGGAAATAAATCATCCAAATAAAACACTAGATAACATAAAGATGGCACCCAGCTGGGATCTGACAGTTCATAGTCTTACAGCAGCAGCAGAAATGGAGGTTTCTTTACTGAAACATGACATCACTGAGTTTAATGTCAGAAACTGATCTCATACTATCAGAGTTGTCAAAGAAGTCGAATTGTATACTGATAACCACTGTGCCACATTAACGTATGCATAATTTGGTTATATTATGAGTGGACAATGGCTAACTAGAGTCCAAGTAGGGATCCACCGTTTGAAGTTTTCTGGCCTACTTTTTAAAGAGCCTGATCTGCCAATTCCAAAAACATTGTTAAATATAATGCCAAAGTTGCTAAGTTGGCAACAGTGGCGTGACTATTGTTAACTGTGCACCAACAGACATGGGTTGATTCTGGAAGTCAGATAGCTCTCTCTTACAGCACAGCAAAAAGGGGACAGTAGCGGATTTTCAAAACTTTGAGGCGATAGATAAGATTGGCTAAAAAAAAAAAATCCCCCCAAATTAAGGAAATTGAGGCCAAGTATTGTGCAGTATTGTCGACTGAAATGACCGAAGTCCTTCATCAAGCATGTTTGCGTGACCTGGTGATGAGCCATTTATGCCATGAGTTGTATTGGGATGCATCAAAAGGTTGCAATAGCTCTTGAGGCCCAGAGTTGGAAACCCATGTTCTAGATGTAGACTTTACAAAAGCTGGCATGGACTCTCTGTCATCCAGGACACAACAGTTCCAAGTACTTGAGTAGAAGTCAACCCGACCTCTGAGACCATGTGAAAGCCATAACCGACCTCCTATTAGGAGCAAATTAGCTTAACCAAAATTAGCTGCCAAACAGCAAAACAGGTACTTTCTTAGGACTTTAAAAATTAAAATATTGAACCACAAAAGATTATCAAATGTATTTAGTGAATACTGCAGTACCCAGAACATCTATGTCAGAAGCTTACTGCATTTGGTTTAAATATATTTCATTTGATTGTACTGGTTTAATTGTGGAAGGTCATCCATCCTGATGTGTATGAGTAGAATTTTGAATTATTGGCTCACTGCTCCAACTGGCAGAAATTCAGAGGTATTCATGCACCTTTGAATGCACTCCGAAATTGTGAGGGACCGTTTTGGTGGTGGAGCTGTGACCCATGTGGAGAGAGCATGCCTGGAATATGAAAGTCAGATGCGAGGGGAAGTCACTGAAGAGGAGGAATTTGCTCCAAATGCTGATGCTACACAGGAGTGGAATATCAAATGCTCAAATCTCTTTCAGGGGAACGTTAGAGTGTGACGAAAAGAAAGGAACGCTTCTCGGTCAAATTGTAGCAAACTTGCAATCCACTTCATATTTTTTCAAGGAGAGTTCTGCCAGGCTCTTTCCTCTACAATTGAATGACGATGAGCGGCACGTATGGGATCAAACATGCGAGAACTACAAATGGGAAGATCGGGATTCTGACATCTCTTGCAACACACCTACATCCATCTATGCATGAAATTCAGGAACAAGGCCTAAAAAGAATTAAAACACCCAAAGGAATTGTCACTGAATGAAACATTTAATCAAAACAAAGTAAATTCAACATAAAACACGACTTCCAACTTGGCAAGAAATCTGTTCTGCTGGCAGCTTGAGGAAAATGAAATGTGTCCGATGAGTCATCACTTGTGGAAATCAATTCATTTAGTCATACAGAGGTGCTAAGTTATTTATTGCCTGTCAGACTCTGCTTTTAGTTCAATTTAATTTCCCACTGCAGGAGAAAACAGTAAATGTGCAGGAAGAAAAGTTAAGTCACTTGCTGATGATGCTTTTTTTTTCTTCCACCAGAGCACAACACAAACATTTATCCTGGTTTATGTGGAAACAGTAGAGGCATTAAAATGAATATATTTCTGCTTCGCAAACACTAGAAGTGGTTTGTAGACAGATGTATTATTGTATTGCTCACTGCATGGACCCAACTGTTTCAGCTGGCTGTAATGTAAGACAAAGTTAAAAATATGTGACATAAGCAGCTGTGCCGAAGCTCTGACATAACCCAGCCTTTAAGATGCAACAAACATTGAGATCATAAGATAGCAGCATTTCTGTTTCAGCTTGTCCTACTCAAAATGTTTAAATTACGTCAAACATTTGTATATAATCACTTAAAAGAAGTACAGGATCTCTGAATTTTCCTGTTCAGAGATCCTGATCAGAACAGAGATCTCCGTTCAGGAGAGATCTCTGAACAGAGACAGCAGATACTCCTGACTGTCTGTGACTTCTGAACATGTGCTTTTCAAAACCCGTCGGATCGCATAAACTGAAAAACATTCAACAGGAACAATGTGCAAAAATTATGCATTAACTCCATCTTTGTTTCGCTTAATGAAGACACCTATGCCAATTGTTCAGCTTTAATGTTGATTATCTCAAATAGACATTAGCTAAACAAACCTAGCAGAGCCTAGAGTCTGTTTCATATTTCAGATTTGTGATATTAAACATTTTAATACGTGGAGAATAAAGCATTTGTAAAATACTGACCTTAACGACAGGGTAATTGAAAAAGTCCTCACCGTCAGAGGACCTTGGTCCGAATGCCAATTTTAATGAAATGTGTCGTCAAAACAGATGAACTGTTCCCGTTCTTTAAGTACGACCTTCCTTTCACCTTGAAAATGCTAGGGCTCAATATTTTAACATGGATCATAGGGTTCGTCTGAATTCAGAAAGTATCATCAACTATTTTTCAGCCTATAAACATGTTCTGGGGTGATGTTTTATTCATACCAACCGGATCGTAATTGGCCTTCTAATGGTGGTATAAGGACACCAGACGCAGACGTAACAAGCATCTCTACGTCTTTACCAAAGTAGACTTTTTTTTTTCTCTCTCTTTTCTATCCTTGGGGAACGCTAAGACACCTTTGGATAAGTACACAGAAAATGACACATTTAACCCTCCCACCCTCACCTCTACCATGAAATAAACCTTTTAAATGCAAATAGCTTGAAGAGGCAACTGGGTTCTTACTGCACATTTCATTGAGTGCTGCAGGGGCGGCGGCAGGGTGCAGGGATATTTCACTCTGAAAGTGTAGCCTCATACAAACACTGAACGATTGATATTCAGACAAAGCAACTCGTCATCAAACTGACAGAAAACCTTTTGAATGAAAGGACGGCGTGAATTCAAACAACTTTAGAAATCAGAATTAGACTTAAAAAGGCAGAGTTTGTAATATACTCTGTGGTTTTAGTGTGAAAACTTTGACCTGGGTCTAAATACTCCAACAGACTGGACACTGCTTAATTTCAAATAGCTGCTCCCAGTAATGTTCAGTTCTAATGCTGGCTAAATTGGAGCTGCAGTATCACTGTAACACGAGGCACTAAAATCCATAAGGTGGCTGTCCTCTGCACAGATTACTGCAGTCAAGCGTCCCTGCATTGTTCTGGGACAGAGTGTTACTGCCATCTAGTGACCGTGAAGGGAAATAACCACTTGTCTTTAAAACCAACACTTTTCCAGGCTGAAATTAGTCAAATTCTAAGTATAAATAAAAAAAGTTCACTATGAATTGACAAAGGAAGGAAGGAAAACAGGGCAGGAAAAGGAGAAGAAATAACGAAAGAAGAAAAACAGTAAGACACAATAATGTATGAGAGAAGGAAAGAATGGAAAAAAGGAAGAACAGAGAGAAAGGCGTTAAGGATTAATGGAAGAAGTGAGGCAGTGAGGAAGAAAGGTAAAAAAGAAGAAAGTGACAAGTGAAAGTAGGAATGCATGAAGGAAAAAAGGGAGCAAACAAGGATGGAAAAGGTAAAAGAGGAAGGTCTTGGAAGCAACAAGATATATGGAAGAAAATAAAATAAACAGGGCTGATGGCAGAAAAGAAGGAAGGAAAAATAAAGAAAGACAGAAATGAAAAGACACAAAAGGAAAGAATAAATGGGGATGATGAGAGAAAAAGAAAAACAAAAGTAGATGGAAGTAGAGGTCAAATGAAATAAGGAACGAATAAAGAAAATGACTAAAGAATGGCATGGAGAAACAAAATATGCAAGCAGTACTTCTCCAAGCTCCATTTTCTTTTTCCATAGAAATCCAGACTCAGAAAACCTGTGAATGAATTCCAGACCTTTCCAAGCCGCACAGGAGCTCTGATCCCATGACACATTTATAACTATTACATGCAAAACAACAACAATATTTTAATGATGAAGACATTCCGTAATGTCTTAAAATAACTCAAATCATACGAGCTCAGTTCAATTCAAATGTGAAAAGCTCTACATAGAAAGAATTAAATACAACTTTCAGCAAAACAAGCTAAAGGTTGTTTGTCATACAAAGTTTTTTCTTGTCTCCAGCTTTCATCAGAGCCTTTATGGCCCTCGCCCTCATCTCCAGCTCCAGCAGCTCCAGCTGTTGGATCGACGGCGAACAAACTGAAGCTCCGCCTTGAGCAGCTACTTCTACGCCCGCGGGCTGCAACGTCTCGCTGCTCGCTTCCACAGCTTCCTCTTTACTCGATGTTGAAGAGAGAGCTAGGATTTCGCTGACGCTTTTGTCTATGTCAATTTGAATGTCCTTGTTTGTCTCCGGAGTTGCTGGCTTGGGGTTTACGGAGGCTCGGTCAGATCGCTCACCGCTGCCGTTGTCCGGTTTCGCGACCACCTCGTCGGCTTTGACGGCCTGCTCCTCCTTCGGCCCCTCGATGTCGCTGTCGTAAGCGTCTGCATTTATGCTCAGGACATCGCTCTCCTCGCCAGAGCCTACTCCCTCTGCTCAAAGGAAGTTTTTATTACAGTTTTTAGAATTGAATATTTGAGGGGCACCTTTCTCTGGCGATTTAAAATAATTACCTTGTTTTACATCATCGGTTTTAGCGCTTTCTTTCAAGCAGGAAGTGGAGTCAACATTGTTATCCTGTCTGGAAGAAAAAAAGTAAATAGGATAGATATATAAGCAACTTGTAAAAAGTAAAGTAAAATTTTGCTCTAAATCAAATAAATGATTGCTCACTGGTTCTCTAAAATCCCTCCATCACTGTTTCCAGCTGTTATCTCTTCTCCTGGAGGAATGTTACAGATTTGTTTTCCATCACAAAACAAAGTGAATTTTTACCAAACTGGCTTTAAATCTTACCTGCTAAAATTTGAGTGAGGTTTTTCTCTGAGATCGGTTCCAGCTGCTCCCAACAGAGAGTTTTGATTTCTTCCAAACTGCAGCCCTGTTGAAAATAAAAGTGTCTGAATACAGGATTCTGAGTTGTAAGAGTTTTCACGAAAAGTACACGAAAAGCTACCTTGAGCTCATCGGGCAGCATCTTCCGGACCTTCTTCTCCCCCAACACGTGGAAGCACTGCTGCAGCATCTCCCGCTTGTTGCCGATGTAAGCTTTGATTGGCTGGAAGGGCACGCTGAGGTCGAGACCGCCTTCCTCGATGTCACTGCCAACCCGGTCCAGCTCGGGGTCGGTGAGCTCATCTTTGGAGTCCTGCAACAAGGAGAAGGCAACACTTCAGCCAAACAGCTTTTCCCAAAGAAACTGGACTCAAGGTTCCTACATAATTTTCAAAATAATTTTAAATGATTCTGTTACAATTTTAATAGGCAACCTGTGTATAACAGATAGAAAGTAGCTTCAGGAAATACTAGTTGAAATCAAATAAAAGAAAAGTGAACACATGATGTTTCTAGACTGAAGCAACTTACAATCATGGCAGCCATACGTTTTGATTTTACCAAACCACTATGCCACTGGGTGGCTGAAATATAGAAATAAAGCAGCATTCGTTACAGAAAGCTTGTAATAGAGAGCTGACAGAGGGAGAAAGGAGATGTGAACGTGTGAAGGCAGCGAGGAGCCGAAGGATTCACAGGCTGATGGTGGAAGTGTGAGGACTTAATGGCTTATGAACATATGTAAATAAAAATGTATAAACAGCAATAGCAAAAGATATAGTTGAAACCAGAAGCTTGCAAACAGCGAATAAAAATGCATTTTTCAGACTCAAGTTAAATTAGACCAAACCTCTCTTGTTTTAGGTCAGTTAAAATTACCTAAATGATTTATTTATTTCATGAATGAGTCAATAAATTAGAGATGGTGAACTTACATTTGTATGCTTTTATAAATATATCACTTGAAAATGGTCTCAAAATGCTAATATTAATTATTATTATTATTATTTATCACAATAAGTTCTGGGACAATTTATCGCCCAGCAAAATGTATTGGGACCTGTCTTCATGGAGTGGCGAGAAGAAGTCCTGTTTAAAGTTTGCCACAGCAAACCTGTGAAAGAAGGTGCTCTGGTCAGAAAGCTTGGCAGAAAACCAATTCTGCGAAGCAGCCTAAAAGCACCATGTATGATGACAGCTTCATTGGGTGGTAATGCTTTTAATCAGAATGGAGAGGGAAGCTGGTCAGTTTACTGGAAGGTGGAGGATGCTAAATGTGCATCAATCCAGGAAGAAAGCTGCATTTAGAGGCTACAAAAGTTCAGGGTGAAGATTCACCATCCAGCAAGGAAAACATAATTTAACATGCACCCAGAGTTACGAAGGAATGGTATTTAGATGTAAGCATATTCTTGTGTTAGAATGGCCTAGTCAAAGTCCAGAAATAAGTTGAGAATGTGTGGCAAAAATAGAAAAATTATCTTCAGAGACGCTCAACATTAAATCAAATTGAACTTTTTGTGTTCAAAAATAGTGGACAAAAATGTCGCTTTCTAGATGTCTGACGCTTTTTTTTCAAGACGGTACACGAAGATGGAAAAGTGTTACACATTTAAGTAAACTTCAGCAAGAAAGGATTCACTCCGAACGTGGAGAAAATCGCGTCTAAAAATAGAGGAGGTCTGCTCCATTCCTTATGCACAGCGAAATTAACATCATTATTTCCATATCATCTGGGCTCAGGTACAATCTGGTAATGTATCTGTAAGTCATTCATTGACGCACTGGAAGACTGCAGCTTGGTGTGAGCACCAGCTAAAGGAGCTAACCTGAATATTTTACCTCTAATTGTGACTCTGAGCTGCGGCGTTTGTTGCTGTTTTGTTGTTCTTCGGAGTGCGAGTGTTTCCTTTTCTTTTCCGAACCACTTGGTTTCTTTTTCAGCATATTTAAAGCAAGCAAACAAACAAACAAACCAGAGACAGTAACAGAAAGCCCACTAGCTATGTTGTTTATGAATAACTCACGTCACAGAAGTAGAGTCTTCTTCTTCCTGGCAGTGAGACTCGTGGCTCTTTACTGCCACCCTCTGGCGTACATAAAAAAGACAAGTTGAAAACCACATTTTAGGCCAAATACACACCTACATTTCATGTTTAATTGAGACTACTTGTTTATACAGAAATCCCCACTGTCAAGTCTTGTCACTAAGCGTAAAAACAGCTTTGTGGATATATACTTACTGCAAGAGTAAAAAGGAGTTCTTTACAAACAACTTTGTTAATCAATTATGTGATCATTAAGGTAAATTTAAGGTAAGATAAATTTACTTTTTATCAAATTGTGCTATTTCCCCCTGCAAAAACGCAACATCCAGATTTAAAGCAGAGTGGCTCAAGGTATAAGTTTGTTATATTCAATATTGACATACAAATGCATAAAGAGATGAAAATGGAATTAGTGAAATCAGAAGAGGCCCTCCAGAAATTGAGGATTACAAGACTCAGGAGTGAAAATAAACCATGGAGCACAGCAGAAAAACCTGCCCTAATTTCAAATTTAATAAGAATGTCTCTAGATATTCTAGTTTTGATGTCTCATTTCACTGAAAATTTTCCGAAATGCATTTTGTACTGACATGCATTTAGTCAGTACAAATGGTAATTAAAGTGAAATTTGATGGTCTGAAAACTTCAAATAAAAGTTTGTACCATTTTACAGCTCTGCAAATTTAAAGTAGAAGCAGCATATGCAAGCTTCCATTTTAAATTATAAAAGGAGAGCTGGTTTTAGGTAAGAAGCAAGAATGAAAGAATTTTCCTCAGCAAAAATCCTATTTAAGCATCATATATTTAATAGAGAATCATAAATTCTAGTACTTTTAGCATATGCACATTATTCTTGTAGCAGTCGGTTTTTATTCAGCATTAGTATCTGAGTTACAGCTGTTTCTCAAAGTGGCAGATGCCTTTTCTCTCACTCTCTTGCAGCTTACAGAAGAGTAAGTAGGGAAAATTTGCATCCCATCAGATTTAAAACTTGCTTTCTACTCTAGCAACGGCTGATCAAAAATCCTCTTCCTCAATTTTACATGGTCTTACCATCTTCTAAGACTCGCTCTTCTTTAGCATTTCATGAACTGCAGCATGTTAGATTTATAAGTGTAAAATAATTCAACTCTGCTCTCACTACTTATTTATACCTCTCGAGTCAAACGTCATAGAAAGCGTCTCATGGTGAAATGACTATGCTAACATTAATGCAAAGTACATTGATCCAAAAGGAAAACAGTATTTAAATGGTAAATGTATGGACTAAGATGAGACTTCTCACAGACATTCTGTCCAATTTTGATATTACATTATATCTAAAGCCATGTATCTCAGAAAATAAAATTCTTAGGATTTTAACCCTAAGAACAGAAATATGATCTAATTGTGAAACAGAAGGAATTGGTTACAGGATAAATAATTATTTACAAAAAAAAATCCCTTGAACTTATAATTTGTAGAATGACCTTTCATTGCAATTACAGCTTTATGTGTTCTGCACATGCTTTGCAAATTAGGGACTAAAGTTTCTGAACATATTTATTTGCAAAATTGCTTTGAACACTAAAAATTGGGTTGAGAGTGTTTGCGAGTGTCATTTTTGCAACTCTAAATAAGTTTACTTGCGTAGAAGTGCAGGAAGAGCTAGAAAATGTTCAATAAAACATAAATATAAAGTTGTTCTATTGACAAAAGCAAATATGTAATTTTATATTACCTTCACTTAGATATAAACAAAATTATTTTCCTTAAAGTTATCATTTCACCCAGCTATAAATTTACTGTAAAATTTTAAAACTTACCTTAGATGCCTCAAGAGTGACTAAAGCTATAGTCTCTCTAGAGTCACTATAGAGTGACAGTGACTCTAGAGTGACTATAGGATAACAGCATAATGGAGGAACATTGTTGTGATGCTGTGCTGAAGATGGAGGTTCAGAAAGAATAGGATCTTCCTAAAGAGACAGAGGCCCAATTTCAAGGCATCAAATTGCAAAATTGAATTTTTTTTTACTTATGTTTGGTACATACAGAATTTTTTTATAAGAATTGAAGGTAACATAGTTACTTGATTGTGGCGTAAAATAGCACTATGTGCCTGGAAAATACATAAAGCAATGCATAGTTAACAGTTCATTTTTTACATGAGTATGGGTGCAAAAGGTACTGAACATAAATGCACACAGCTTTTCAGGCTTAATAGAATACAAATTAAATACACTTTTCCTTCCGCTTTCCAACTAAACACCATTATGTGTTGGTCTATATGACATAAAATTAAATTAAAACAAATTTATGTTTGTGATTTTAGCATAACAAACTATTAAAATGTTTATGCAAATAAATTCTCACACTATGCTTTAACATATAAAATGTATTTATTAAAGGGCCACCTCATTTAAGCTTTCTCCCAGAGCTTTTTTAAGGTTCTTTTTCTCATTATACCCAAGGTCTCTTTTTTTCCCCCTACATTTAACTGAACTGAGACGCAGATTTCGAGGTGGTGACGACACAAGCAAAGCTGTAAATCAGCTTAATTGGCATCCCCGCCTCTGCCTGAAATAAAGCAGGAGCCAATGCTGTGGCTGCCTGGGCGCCATGGTGACAGCTGTCTCCCAATAATGCAGGTTGTTATCCTGATGCCATCCGCCAAATTACGCCATGGATGTGGAGCGAGGTGTGCATCGATCATGGTCGTGCCTCAGCAAATTTTCTTTGCAACATCTGCTCCCATGTGTCTGGATATCACCTCATTAAAGGGGCAATAATGGAGTTGGCTCTGTGGACCAGGGTGGGTTGAGGTGGGCCTGGGAAAAGAGGCTGAGCTACATCCAAATCTGTGTGTCTGACTAAATCCTGATAACTGCTGCCAAACCTATTCTCTCTGCAGTGCTGCTGTGACTGAAAACACACATTACCTACAGTCACATTACATGGTGGTCACATAAACAGAACACTTCATGTCTTGGTTTCTGTCTCTAATGTCGCATTACTGACTCTGTGGAGGACACATAGAGTCAGTAATGTACAGTTCATCTCTGTGAAGTCAATTAAATGGAATTAAATAATAATTAAGTTCCATTTGATGCAAATGAAGAAAGATTAGATTTTTTTAGCACTGCTGTCAGAGTAGTCATACATCAACAAAAACTGGCTTCATGAGAGGAGAACTGAAGTTTTGAAAACTCAGAGTCCAGAACTTCATGTCATTTCATTTATCTTACATAAAGGGTGTTGGGTCTTCTGAGGAGGGATGTGGACAAAACATGTCTTCAGAATCTGACTGGTTTGGAAACCCTGTGCAATTTTCATAGAGTGGGCAAAAACTGCCAAGATATGGGCTGATTGTTGTGGATTACTTCAAAAGAAGACTAATGTATCAAGGCCAATGTTTCCCTCCCCGCAATAAGACACTGTAGAGGTGGAAAATTTTGAAATTATTCAATGTGGTGTCACTTTTTTTTTTGCACCACACAAACTTTCACTTCAACTATACTACACACTTGACAACTGCAGTATCTCAGTCATTTTTCAAGGAGTCCTTTCCTTTAGAAGAGAAACGCATTTTTTTCTGGAACATCTTTCAAAACCTATTCTCAAGTCATCTGTTTCTTCCTCAATTCATCACCTCAGTTAGTTACACGCCTCACACAAAGCCATAAGTTGTGAACAGTAAACTTTCCAATCAACGCCTGTTCTCGACAAAGCAACGCTTACATTGATGGTGAAAGTAGCAAGTTCTCTTCCAGATGAGGAAGTCCAGCTGTGTACACGCCTCACACCTAAGATTCTGGTTATTTTTTTGGCTACCCAAACTCCACCCACAACATTTTTTTGATGGCAACAGTATGACTTCTTGCTTACATTTTTATTGCACAACAGTACACGATTTTGGAATTGGCTAAATCTGGTTGATTTTTGATAAAAAAATAAAATAAAATAAAACGCTTGCTATTTTGAACACCAGTGTTTTATGACTTAAAATCATAACTTTTTACATGGGAACATCTTAATGGCACAGATTGTACCAAACTAGCCTTTTCTGAACCCTCACCTATATTTCTAAAAGTTCTACTTCACTTTTATATATTGCACTATTTTTATAACTAGTCAGAGCAGTAGCTTCATCATCTTGGACATGCTTTTAGGAAAATCAGATGTTTTTTTAAACACAATTACTGATATTCACATATTCTAACACATCAGGGGTTTTCTTGACTATAGTATCCAAAGTATTCAAGTAGACATGTAGATAGAAACTAATTTCATTATTCATCTTCATCCTAGGGGGAAACGATTATTAGTCTTACTTCCTTCAAGGCGTCTGAAGTAGCAGCAAGACAATAGATAATTTGTGGTTTAATTTCTAATCTGCTTTCAACTCAGAAGATCTCTTTTCTGATTGATATTAAACATAAAATAGCGTTTACAAATGTCATGTGTGCAACTTTTGAGCTTCTTTAATTGTACGACTGTTTATTTTAACACTCTGCAAAGTGCATCCCTGAAAGAGTTGATAGCCATGGCTCATACATTTCTTCATTTCACAACTGAGTGTAATTCTTCCTGGAAAAAATTGTAAATACGAAGGCACTGAACAGACTTGGCTAAAACATTTGCCATCTTTCTGTGTGGGCTGGATTTATTTTCTTCTCCTGTAAAATAGCTTTAAGAACTAAAATGTGTTGAATCCAATAAAATCAACTTTTAATGCTCAGACATCTGCTAAGTGTAATGCAACATTACGTCCTCTCGGTCAACTCAAAATGTAAAATTTTTTGTGAAATTGTGATAGATTCAGTCTATTTGGTTTCGTCTAAAAAATTATCTGAAAACCTTGCAGTTGTAACACCACAGTAAACACCGAAATGTTCATGCTTTAACTCTTAATTGTTCCGCTTTACTGCAATACTAATTTATTTATGTGATAGAGAGGGAGATCAAACAGATGCCACTGCCTTGTCCCGTCTGGACTCAACCATTTAGGGACCAATTTAGGCCAAAGCGAAATGTGAGAGGGTGCACTGGGGGGACAAAAATAAAAAAAAGGTAAAGAGATAGCTGGAACTCAATCCGTCTGCACTCCTGCAGAGAAAGAGAGAAAGAGCAATGAACTTTGAAGTTTCTCTGGAACAGACCCAGCAGCTCGCTTGCAATGTTCCCAGGAGCTCTGCTCTGTGTGCGTTTGAGTTAGAGTGAGCGAACAAGCAGGCAGATATAGCCTGTCGGGTCTTGCAGGGTGAGATGAGAACCAGGCGCAGGATGGGATTTGGCCTTCCTCTCGCCTTTCATTCAGTAATTGAGGGCTAAGACTGGAAGGAAAACTGACAGGATCCTTCCCCCTTGAGGTAAAACCCCTGATCCTGAGGAATCCTGAGGCACTGGTTCACTCAGGCTAGGCTGGTTCCAGACATTCTTCATTTAAAATGAACACAAGCAGGAGATAGGGGAGTTCATTGTTATCTGCCTGCGTGGGGATTGTCTCAGACTGTGCATACCACCTGTTTCATTGAAGTTAAATTTAGGGCAACCTTCCTGGAACAAAACAGTCTGAGCAAGAAGCAGTGTGGAAAGGTTAGACAGAGATTAGAAACTGTCTTCTGTGAAGAATGGAACATCTAGAAATTTTTAATGCTGTAGATAATTGCATTTTCTAAAATGTGCAACTTCTACTAAACATGCAACATTGAATCCTTTAAAATAGGGGTGACATGGGCAAATTTTACTTTGATTATTCAAATGATAAATACTAACAGAAACTAAGCTTTCGGTTCACATTATCAAACTTAAAACACTGGCTTCACTAGTGACTCATTTTCAAAAAGTGACTAACCAGAAATATTGACTTGTTTTGGTTTCTTGTGGAACTTTTATGATTTGTAAAAACAAATAAAAACATCTTATTCTTCACAATGAGTATGAGGTACTGCCATGAACCTCTCCCCTGTCCCAGAGCACTCACAGGTGACCAGGTCCTCGTGTAATAGTCCCTACCAGCAGCAGCCAACGGCAAATAAATCGCCGATGAATGATGCTGCCACTGGGTGATCAACAGAGTCATCATTATCCTTTTCATGTCAAGTTAATGAAAGTTTCGTAAGGTAAATGCAATTGTTGCCTAAAAAGGAGATGCAGTCACAGGACAGATAGGAATATGAAACAATTGAAAAAAAAATAGGGCAAATTATAAAAGAAATGTAAAACGAGGGCCTCAGTTGTTGCTTCGAACCTCTTTGTTCTTTAGTAAATATGTTCCTTTATGAGTGCCACCAATGTTTAAACAAACACTTGACTATATAAATGCGCAACGCAAGGACCCAGGCCAACATCCTGTACTTTGCTTACATGGCTGGTATCCAAGCATGCCTCCAAGGCTTCAGCAGCCCGCTGCGTAAAGAGCAGAGATTGATGAACAAACACACAGAAGTTGTGCCAATAAAACCAAGATGGCAAGGTTCCATGAAACAATCCAGCTCACCTCCCTGCCTACAGTAAAATAATCATGCTGTGCAAAAGAAAAACCCACCACAACTGGATGTATTCGTTGGTTATTCGTCTTCCCGGCTCATGCTTCTCAGGGTTGCAGAAGATCCACAGATACATCAGGGAACCTTCAATTTCTACACAGAGGAACATATGGATGCAAGAGTCTTCAAATTATGACACAATATTCTTTAACATCATAAAATGATTAATACTTCAACAGCTTTTAAATAAGACATATGCAGCTACAGACAATATCACAGTATGTCAATAAGTTTCCTGCAGTTTACATGCGGTCATGAATGATTCATGTATTTTTGCAGTTTTTCGGTACAATGATCAAATTTGCCTATTTGCATGCACTGCATACGTCATGCTAACAAATGTGCCATATTTAAAGGAAGAAACGTCTGATGTTAAAGGAAGGAAAGAAAATCTCAGAGTTGCTCTGAAGGTCTCACAACCTCCAAGTCTGACTGACAGTTGCCAAACTCAAAGCTATAATGTCATTTCCGACTGTCAGAGGGATATTTACTGTCACTTCAGCTCTGGATTAATCTGTGAGAAATTTCAGAGTCGTTTTTCTTCCATACGCTCACAGGAAGAAGAAAGCAGGTCAGGTAAACATACACATCATATTTTGTAAGCATTCGTAGACACAGAAAACTCCTGTTGTACAAGTTTCTAATATTATTGCAGAAAACATAAAGAAACATGCAACATGTTTGTCTTTAATGAGTTCAGGTTTGGGACTCAGCATTTCTGTAGATGGCACTGTTTCATTACTGAAGAGATAAAAAGGGTTTCAGAAGCAGAGCTCAGTTTAGGATTAAACCGACTGGCATGCTGTGACAATTTATCCCAAAACTCAGCAACACGTTAGGATTTGAGCTTAGTAAAAAAAAAAAAAAAAAAAAAAAAAAACACTTTTTTTTTTAGATTGACAATGAGTAAATTGTGATTTTGTAGATATCTTGCTTTCCATTTAAAGAAATTTGTTCTTTTTAATACCTTGTGCATTATCACTTTTCTCCTTTGTTAAGAACGATTAAAGTAATCTGAATCCTCATTCTCAGGTATGAAGAGGATAAAACAGCCCTTTACCAAAATGTGTTTTTACCTCATCTGAATTTGGACGACATCTAGCATTCACTTTAACTCTGGTGGCATTGATTGATGTGAAAGAAATTGAGTCCTGATGGAAAACATTTATTTGTTGCCGGTGTCTAACTAGTGTGAAAAAATGATGATACACAGTATCTATTTTTGAGTGCAGCTGTAAAATAAATTTGAGGTTTCACTTCAGGGTTCTGGCTACTTATAGCTGTCAGATGAACTTCTGGAGTTTCTCTGGAAGTAATGTGTACGGCTCAGAAATCATTTCAGGCCATCCATCCATCCATCGTTGTACACTTAGGTTTTGGTCTATCAGAACCATAGACAACTTAAAATTTTACAGTGTAATTCTTCATGTGACCATTTGTTATTGTTCCCTTCCAGTCCATAAATTTCACCACTGCTGTCTCCTTTATCCTATCTGCCTTTCCCTCTTAGAATCAGGAGGATGTTTGAAATTCAAAATTTTGCTCTGGTTTCTACATTGGAAATCTGAAATTAAATATTTTATAGATGTACAAATTTTTTGGAATAAGATTTTGTCAAACTTCAGATATATAATTACAAACAGAATACCCTATTTTTCAATGTTGTAGTTTCTGACTCCCCAGACAAACGCATATCCTCTTCTTCCAAGGTACAGGGAGCTCCGAGAACATACACAAAACTCTCCATCAACTCACTTGATCAGGCAGCAAGCATAAGCAGGAGTTATGAATTTAACTTCGATACACTGCGCAGGAAAGTCATGCTCTGTCAAACAACCGTCCTTAAGCGCTTTGACTGGGGGTAGGAAAAGGCCTCCGCTGTGCAGGCTGATGACTGATACTGCATGATAATGCTGTTTCAAAAGCAACGCTCCCACTAAATATGACAATACAAAGCACTGGGTGTGAACTTCTGCAACTCCCACACCACTTTCAACTCTTAGTGCTGACAAACTACAAAATGGAATACATCATTGATGCTTTAACCACTGATGTTTCCCTGTCAGTGGTCCACTGTGTACACTCATCATCCATCACTAGCTTCTACCCGTCTCTTCTCTCGCTCCTTACACCTGCTCTCCGCACAAATGAGCTCCCAGGATGGAGTGTGTCTGTTCCTCCAATATCACCCGCTTCACTCTATTCCACAAGTGTTACTTCAAACAAAATACCTCCATATCTTAGTCCAGTGCCTGGATCGATAACTGGGAGAGACCTGCATGGAGATTTGGTTCTTTTAAAACACTTCACTGCTAAGACAAAAGACTTTATGGTAGGTAAGTTGTTGGATGCAACTGATGCTTAAATAACTCGTATAGTTGAGACCAGATATTTACTTAGACTGTATCAATAAAACAACTGCCTTTATTTTCTCTTTCTCTGGCATCACTGACAACCAAAGTTTTCCAGTTTTAGGTTGGTTGATATCACCAAAATGGCTTCTAGTTGCTAAATGACAGACTAATGAGAAATCTGCCTTCAGGAGAATTGTTTTCAATTTTATGAGTTGGATCAATCTTTTTTGGTTGATTGATCAACCAAAATGAAGTCTGGTTGTCCAACCAACCTCTACCCAAAGAAGTCTGGGTAGGGAAGCAACATGTTTGAGTTGTGCCTTCATTTAACTCAAATGTCATGAGTCAATGCATAAGAAGCTCTTACACATGACATCCTGTATGTAAACTTCACAATTATATCCAATTAAATAAATCATCTGGAAAATATCTCTTTAAGTACTGAGGGTTAGCAAGCATAAGTTATTTGGGCAACATTGATTAACCTAAAACAAGGCAACTGTAGTCTGCTTACTGTCAGAGAGGCAAAAATAAATGGTTGAATGAATTTTTATACAGTAAATGGAAATATTTTGTTTGGCTATGAACCAAATTCTGGCGACAAATTTTTCGTCGCCATTGTTCCAAATGGGAAAGATGAGAGAACATTGCCATTCAAGGAAGGCGGATGTGTGTTTATTAGGAAATCGCTACAATGGGTTTCAGTAAATGTAACATATGTGTTAATCTGAGTGAATGACACATTTATTTATCTAAATTAGCCAGCAAAATTTGAGTGGTAGCTTGTGTTTTTATCCCAGTCATCACTGGTTTCGGTTCAGATCAATGCAGCCTCGTACAGAAAGTCACCACAGTATTTTTAACCAGCTTTATGCAGCCGGGTCCGTTTTCACCCACATAGCACAGCAGATCATGACTTTGACGGAGCATCCTGACCTTTGGCCCCATCCTACACCACTTGGCTCGACCCACTCATTAACAGGTCCGTGGGTCTGAACCTACCATCTGTCCCAGAGTTAAGGTTCACCAACCCCCCCCTAGCCCCCTCCATGGCCCACTGCGCTCTCTGTGGCCCATCCCAGCTGAGAGGAAGAGGAGCAGAAGGTGACATTCCAACTTTCTGTCTCTCGCTTTTAACTCAAGCTCCTCTGAATTCCAGGTTGGGTTCATTCCAAAAACAAGGTTTGATCCAAGGATACCTAGAGCGCAAGGTGAGGCGAAAAGGATGTGTTTGTTTATTTTGTTTATGACGTGAGGGTGGAGCAGGGAAGAGGATGCCAGCATGGGAATCTTGAATCGACAGCATCTGGCTTTGAACGCTACATGCAAACGTTTGCTAATATCCACTGGCAGTTTGTGTGCGGAGGAGAGCTGGGGTTGAGGGGAGAACAACAAACAGTTATTTTTCCAATCTTTTCATTTTAACTCTATTTCCAGGGGGGTAGGGGGGGAGCACTGATACTTGATAGAGACATGCACGCCTCGCTCAGCATGACAATGTTCACTCGCCTCCTCCGAAAGTCACTCAGGCACAAGGAGAGGAGAATCAAGAGTGATGAGGGGTAAAAAAGGGATGAGAGAAGGGATGACAGAGCAGCAACTCTCTTGTCGGAGCCCCAAGTGTCTTCTGGTGAAGCTGCTCGCTTCGTTTTTCATTGCGGCTCAAATCGGGACGGCTCTGACAGTCATAAATCAGCCGCAGAGCCGCCACAGCTGTAAACGAATCTCATCGTCTAATCACTTTTAATCTTCGCTTCTCTGCAGGTGCATCTTTCTTACCTGATGCCACTTTATGAGAAGTATAAGTAATGTCTCCAAAGAATGAAGTAATTTGTTCTGTTCAGCCCATTAGATGCGATGAGGATTTCAATTTGTTTTTAATCACTGTAATGAAAGACTTGAAGGAAGCTGTTGGTGTAGCAAAATAAAGAGAAGAACCTGATCTTGTGGAAAGTGAGATTTGCTTTTAACCTGCATTTTCATAATAATGTGCCTTGCAAAAGAACTTTTTCAGAATTATTTCTAAAAACCTCATTGTATTTTTGGCGATTTTATGCGATAAATCAACACAAGGTAGCACAAGTACATTTGTGTAACTTGCATTTGTATTCAGCTCCGTCACCTAATCAGTGAACAGTGTCGAAACAGAAACCTTATTTGTGGCGGAAACCTAACTCTGCATGTAAATGAAAACGTCATCCTTCACTGTGAAACTTGGACATGGCAGCATCATGCTGAAGGGCTGCGTCTCTTCAGCAATTGCAGGAAAGATAGTTAAAGTTTTAAAGGAAGTTGGAGAAAGACAAATGCCATACATTCCTGACAGAAAACCTTTTAGGTTGCAAAGGGGGTTTCTGTGTGTTGGAACGATCCAAAGTTCCAAACTAAATAAGTGTGAGAAGCTGTGGCGAGATTTAAAAACCGATTTAGTCTTTATTCTGACTGAACTCAAGATATTTTCCGAAATGAGGGAACAACTTTCAGTCTGAAAATATGGCAAACTGATTGAACCACAAAATAACAGCTGTAATTGCCACAAAAGGTGTTTAAATAAAGGGTCGACTCAAGGGGGCTAAACACAAATGTACCCTGCAATTGTTAGCTTTTATGTCTCTTTATTTTCACTTTCCAGTTATGCATGACTTTGTGCTGATCTAGCAGACAAATAAATACAAGAATATGTGTGATTGTCATATGAATTCATTTGAAAACAAAGTGTGTGAATACTTTTTAAAGGCTCTGTAAACCTCATTAAGACTCATAAAAACTAATATTTATCAAGGTTTCTTGATAAACAGAATAGAAAGCAGGACAGAAGTGTCATCCTTAGCTTCCATTCAAAGTTAGATAAACACATAACTTTACCTATGCTTTATAACTACCATGCAGGGTTGCATACATGTGACTTCAACTTGTGATACTGCACTGTCAGTTCAAGCTCGAACCACAGGGAGACAGTAGTAGCACATTTGATGAAGACATTCAGAGCTGCTCATCAATACAGTGCGTGTATGACTCCTCCAGAGCCACGCTATTTCCTAAGTGATTTTCCTGAAACACAAACAAACACTGACAGCGTGGAGTGTTCCGCTGATGGGTAATTTATTCTAATTTATAGTCCAATTCGATTCATAATCTCGTAACAAAAGAAATGATGCCGTCTGCAGTGATATTTATGATGCACATTGGGGGGAAGTGAAAAAGAAAAACCCTTCCTGATATCTGATATTCCAGAGAAGCCTGAAGCAGGAATCCTGCAGGCTGGGTGCTTTATAGGAGAGAGGAAATAAGCCGTGGCGTTAATGTTGTGCTGCAAACGACGCACAACCTTTGATGCCTCTCCAGCGAGCATTCAGTGCTGCCACCTTTTTGTCTCTCCATCTCTGCCTCTCCTGTTTTCTCTCTGGTGACAAACTCCAGCCCAAGTCTTATATGAGAAGTTTCTATAGCAACCCTGTTGCCAGCATGATTTCATCAGTTAATTTCCCCACAGACCGCCTGACAAAGTGAGAAAAACAAAAAAGACTTTCGGTACCGGGTTTGACTTTGCGGGGGTGAGGCCTGTTTTTTTTTTTTTTTTTTTCTTGAGCTCCACTTCTACTCGTTTAATCTGCTAAATGACTACCGCTGCTGAATCGTATCCAGGTAGAACTGATCAGAATGCAGGGCAGCCTGTTATTTATTAACCTAATTGTCTAAAATTTAGAACAAGATGGCTGAGTCCTTTCCCTTTGCCTTCTTTGTAGGAATCATGGTTGCAACTAAAGTAGAAAACTCAACCTAAAAGACTTTATGTCATCAGTTCATCTGTTCTTTTTACATAAACAGAAGCCATAAGAAAATCTCCATATAATGCCCTCACAATTGTTGGCATCCATGGTATAGATTTATAAAAAGCCTTAAAATAAATAATAAATGGTTGCTATGGCAGCTTGGCGACCCAAGATGGCAATCTTCGCTGCAGTTCTCTAACAGTGAGCTCACTGTGGGTGGCGGCAGAGAAACTGGATCTTTCATGCAGCAACAGGGTGACTCTCAAAACACATACATTTCAGTTGAAAAACTAGCAGATCAGTCAGGGAGGAAATAGAAAAGGTGTAGTGATTTGGGGTACATCTAATACTTCCCTTCTGATTAAGTTTTATCATTAAGACTTCTTGAGGTCACATCTGCCACTAGCATAGTTTATTTGGTGCCCCTTTTTATACAGGCAGGGAATTCTCCTCGTTTGCTCTGGCCAGGGCTTACATCCAACCACAAGCTCACATAGCAGAAACCGAAAAACAGATCGCTGAGCTAATAACAGAACAGTGAAAAAAAATACCCAGGCTTTTTCATCATTGTTCTTGGAGATTGCAATAGTGCAAATCTCCCCTGTGACCTCTCAATATACAGAGAGTATGTAAAATTTGTCCCAACAGGGACAAATCGACACTGCTACACTGATTTAAAAGATGCATATGGCGCTGGTGTCAGCGCGATATGCATCTTTCTGATCTTTGGATCAGAAAAGCTTTGGAACTTTCTGATCACTGTGTGCTTCATCTCATTCTAACCTACATGCAACTATTAAAAACACTTCTAACCCTGTGGTTATGTCTGTAAAGGAGTGGATGAAGGTGTAATGGCCTATCACATCTAAAAGCAGGTGTAATAGGCCTGCTTTTATTCCACAGATTGGAATGTTGTTAGAGCTTCAACCATTGACCAGAAACCGGAATGGACTTGCTCAAACTGTGACTTCTTACATCAGTTGTTCTGAGGAAATTCGTGCGTGCAGACAAAGACTCACAACAAGAAACCATAGCTCACCTTGCATCTGATCGTTTCTGCATAGGGTCATTGAAGAGACTTACAGTAGTTTGGAGTTGGCCCTGTATATATACATGTCAGGACAAACTCACTAATGCCTAATTCACACGGCAAGATTTCAAAATTGTTGGCCAATTTTCAAAATCTGAGAGACTCCACATGATGATAGGAAATTTTAGGTATGACAGTTTTGGTCATGCAGTGTGTGGGGTCAAACTTATGGAGGCTTTCCTCCCAGTGAAGTGAGTGGATCAGGAAACCTTTCGTTCAGAGTCTTGCTGACTTAAATAACTAAAAATGAAAATTATAATGTTATTACTATTATTTAAAAACTGAAAAATAGGTAAAATAGGTTAAGACTGGATTGTTTTTTCAGACCCTTTCAGTAAAAATTATAGACATCAAAAAAGTCTAGTGCAACCTTTGATACGGTCATTGATATTTTTTAATATATGCTGAATACTTTTTCCTTGAGATTGATTTGTAGTTTAGAAAAGATTAATTCATTTTACTCTAGAGCCTGAAAAAATATTTACACATAAATGAACTTTCATCAGTCGCTACATCTGGGGTGGAAAGTTGAACTTCCTTAACATCCCAAAATGCTTTGAAAAGCTCACTCTTAGGCGTTAAAAGCAGAAAAATTTAGGACTAGATCCACAAAGCCGGTAAATAAAGAATAAGATTTAATGTAGAAAGGCTGTAGACATTGTCACTGCATGACCGCATGAATATATGATGTGTGATAGGGCTTTTTCGGCAACGGTGCTGCATCCATCACCTCTTCCCTGCAGGTTCACAGAGAAGACGCAACAAACAGTCAACAGGAAAAACCAGGTGTTGGAGTGCAGTGGATAGGGCACAACCTGCCTTGTTAATGCCTCCCTGACTGCAGGGGGTGCCTGGTGTGGGTGGGACTCACACCGTCTCAGCATTGATGAGCATGCAAGGGGGCCACTGACACGGCTGGAAATCCGGCAGCTTTTAGGCTCTGGCTGTGGCCCTGGAGGTCTTTGGAAATGTCAATCATGTGCCCTTGGACCCACATGCTGCTGCCTTGGCTTTACTTAACTATTCTGCTACAGACACAAAAAAGGTTCACTTCACACTCTCACTATAAATTACAGTCACCTTGAAAAAACAAACACAATGGGAAGAAAGTCTAACAAAACTTAGACTTTTGGTGAAAAGTTACCATAAAGGGCATGATTGTTATTTAAATTTTTGAGTTTAATGGTGCATTTTATTGCTTTTGCTGCATGAAAATATTGGAAAAATACATCTGTGATAATTTTTAATACTTGAAATGGGTGAAAGCGTGAATTCAATGTGATATTTTACCTAATCTAGTTAGTCACAAATTGTACAAACAGGCTGTAGCTCAACTGGTTGTTTGACGTGTTCTGGCACGGTCCTGCTACTAGGCATAGTTCATACATTTTCAACATGGTTTAGTTCAAGGCCACTCACAAAACTTAATGTTAGCCTGTAAATCTACATCAAGCTAGACTTACAGGCTAGCTTAATGTTAGATTAAGCTACTTTTGATCTGTGTTTGAGACCATTGCTTAACCAAAACACGGTCACCCACTAACTTAATTTCATGTAAACTTGAACAACTTGGAGTTAGTCCTGTACTATTATTTTATTAACATTTTCCAATGCACCACACAACCACTACTAGCACAATACTTTGGCAGTCTTCCTGTCATTGTGGCCACATGGGTCAATATTTTTTCATCTGTCAATGATGATTGATTTCTCTGTGGGGGCAGTTGCAAATTGTAGTGAAAGGAAAGGGAGAAGAAATTAAGCTCCCTTGTAAATCAACATGGCATCTAGCGTAAGAAGCTTACGGTTCTGCATCAGGTTTGCCTGGAATTTGAAGAAAATCCAAACCGCATGGGAAAATCATAAAACGATCATGAATGATATTGAATCGGAAAGGTAGAAAACGTAAAGAAATTTAGATTAGAAATTGGAAGCACTTAGACCAAAAGACAAAAAAAAGCGTCCGGAAAGTGTCAGGTTCACTCACAGAAAAGTCACAGGTACTTATCAGATCTTTGTATCTCTCATAACAGTAGCACTATTTAATGGCCCGCAAAGCATGTTTACCAAGGTGTTGCTATGTAGTTACGTGATCTAAAGAAATCTTCCCCTCAACAACCTAAACACTGTTATGAATTAATGAATGAATATATTTTTCATATGTTAATGTGAATATATGGAAGTATACCTCTGCCTATATGCAAAGACAATATTCTCAAACTTCAAGCTGAGGTTTTTGCTGTATCTTTAAATAAACTTTCTAACAAGTTCTGTCATTTGTCATATTATCACAGAGATGTAATATAAAACTACCTTCAATGTTGTGACCAGAACAGCCCCACCTCTATCTAAGCAAGCTGTGAGTGCTCTTAAAGCATTGTCCTTTGTCATAAACTGCTCTGGTAGATCAGAGGAAAGTGGTCTCCAGGTTTAAATGGACTAATAATCCAAATCCAAATGCAGACCAGTTTTTTTTGTTTTTTTTTTTTAAATGGGAAATTGATTCTCTGTCTTTGCTTTTACCTTTTACGAGCTCTCTCATTTTCCTGTAAGTTGATGTGCCAAACCATTCATTTAGTTTCATCCAGTCACTCAAGCGTAATTAGTTTTTTTCATCATATCCAGTTATCATACTGATGACTTACAATACTGTCCTCTTAGGACCTGAGCACCTTCAGAACAAATTGCTTAGTCAGCCCATTACAATTCTGGTAATAAATCTACATTCACTTTTTGTTGCCATAGATCTTGTTAATTTTGGGCTATTAGTAATTCTTTTGATTTCTGTTTTTTAGGATGGATAGATTATGTAACAATGAAGTTGCTTTCTCAGTTTATTGGCTTTGAGATAAACATGCATACCAAATGTCCACATGCTCTCAGTCTCCATCTACAAACTGCTTATGGCTACTCTTTTTGGCAGGCTTTGTAGAGTTAACTTGAACATGTTAGTGTCCTGCTGACACATCTGCTTTTTTATTAAACAGCCCTCACATTTTCAATAGGATTAAGGTCAATGCCATTTTGTAATTTTTCTGTAAGGTTGCTTTATTCATGCCAGTTCTGGTGGACCAAATATCCATTGGAGTTAGAACCAAGTCTGATCAACCTGGTAGGACTCAGTTGTGAATTGCAGTTTTTGAAATAAGATCAGCCAATAGTAAGATACTTAAGTCTGACTGATTTTACATATTGACAAAAAGTTTCTTCGGGAAAACAGGATTTGGGAGAAAGTATTCCATATTCCCAGGTATCCGTCTTCATATTTCACAAAGCGCTGTCTGTCGTTAGCAAAAAAAAAAAGACTTAGAATAATTATGTTTATCCATGACAGCACTTCAAACCAAAATAAATAAATTGAACCAAACCAGGCTTCAAAACTATTACCCAATGAGGGGCAACAGAAGGGGCATTTTGAACTCCTAAATTAAAGCTCATGACAATTTCATCGGCTATCTTATCGAGGCAGGTCATTCAAGCCTCGACATCGTCACCGGTGCATCTTATTAGAAACAACACAGATGCTCTTCGATTGTGGAAGGAGCTGCCACTCAGCAGGGCTCCTCACCTGTCAATCAGTCATCTCAGCAGCACATTAATGACCCTCATTATGTGCCGTAGCCATATGGCACAACTCTGTGTCACTACGTCTGTTCACCGTCCTGAAAGCAGATTGAAAGGGGTGGGGAGGCATGCTCTTGGTCACCTCCCTTAGAATCTCATTGAGGTAAATGACAGAGGGAATGTGTCCAAGAAATAAGGTGTGTGCGTGTGTGTGTCAGTGGGGGCATTTAATGGACTCTGCATCTGCTTGGAAACGTCATTCCAGATGTTCAGCTCTTTTCCAGTCAGAGAGCTAGCAGCAGAGGGTTAACCGGGAGCAACACAACGGCACAGAAAGAGCCAAACTTCTTACCTCTCAAATATTAAAAGTGTCCATCTTCATAGCTGTCACTTCTTTCTGAAATGCAGTAAAAGAGAGTAAGTAAATCAAAACAGCTCAAAGTTTAACCTCTGTGTCAAGAGATAAGATTGGAAAGCTGAAAATAATTTGGAGATGTGTCAAAATAACAGAGGCCTCCCTATCTTTTGCAAACACATGCAAATTACTAACTCTGCTATGAAACTGCAATTCATCCCCAAACTCCACTTACACAGATCACACAGAAAATAAGTTTTTGCTTGAGAAATAAATCCAATCCGCTTTTGTTAAGCAAACTGCCAGCTGCACACACACACAAAAAAAACCTCTTTATTAGAGCAGTCGTTTTATATTGGACAAGAGTTTGATGAGCAGATTAGGAATAAGCAATAAATGAAGGGTGATTAACAGGAAGCAGGAAGCGTTGAGGCAATATTAAACGTTTAAAAACCGGCCCATTGGTACCCTTAAGGTCCAGTAATTAAGAGGATGCAACTCATTTGCTGTTTTTTTCACCGTGTCACACAGTGAAAAAAAAAAAGAGCGTAGTGGTATCAATGGCTTTGCGAGAAGAAACAAAGAGGCTAACAAGAGTCAACGGGGAGCATCATCATTCAGAAACATGGCTTTGACAAACTATTACCCTTTTTTCCTCTGAATATATTGTTGTGTTCCACCACCCTGTTCTTTTTTTTTTGTTTACAAATATTGCTGCTTTTTCATAGATGTTTATGCAAACTGTTGCTTATCTTTGCAGTAAAATCTAAAAAATGAAATAAATAAATGCATGAAGTATAATTACGAACGTCGATATCTGTTCAGTAAAGAAGATTAGGCAAAAATCTCACTCTCTTAACGTGCAGAGCCAAAACCTTGCATTACTTTCCTTCTGCTTTAAATTAAAAATTGCTTTGTGTTGTTTTGTGGCATAAAATCCCACTAAAACAAACCTAAATGCATGGAGAAGAAACTGGATAACTTTCTCTGAATACTGTCACAACAGTCCCTAATTTAACATCTTTATTTAACATTTTCTGTTTGAACAAGTCCAGTTAAGAAAAAATAAAAAACCTATGTGTTGCTGCAGTGGCATAAAATCATTCTGGCTTTTGTATTATTCAGGTTATCTCTGTCTGATAATTAAAGGCTGGATTTGTATAAACTCTATTACCTGCACACGATAAATATCAGTTGGCACCACTTCTAATGATGCTTCCACCCTGTTTGTTTTAAGATGACAGAGCAAACACTACGCATCTGTTTTTCAATCTAACCTTAGTCAACTCTTTCCTTTGACACAATTGTATACAGTCAGTGTATTTTAGTTATATAAGCGTGCAGTCTGGACAGCAGGCCTGATAATCGGAGCTGCTCGAGATTAAAATAAACAGCTGCAAAAACCTTAACTCTCTTCTAGCCAAGAGCTGCTGTGCATGTTGTAAGGTGATCAATTTGACAAGTAAAGTGGTTTCATTAAATGTTCAACAAGAAAGGTGAAGATAAGACCATTCACTTGAAAAGGGCGGTTTGGTTTGATAATGAACAGACTTTGAAACTCAATTATTGCCTGCAATCTACCGAAGCAATTTATTACCATTGATGCTGAATATCTAGCCCCCCCAGTTATCGAAAGTAAAGGACTTTATGGTTACCACTTTGCTTGCAGGGTGGAAAATGCTGATGTGAAATCTGACTCCACATTCCCGTTGAACCGGAAATACGGAGCATCGTCATGACAAGAACACGTAGCAAGAAAAGACAATTAAAGCAAAAGTTTCATGCAACAACAGAAAGCGAACATTTCTTTGCTTTTCAAAATCTAACCCTAGAAGGTTCAAACAAAAACTCAAAGAGCACATCAGTTATTTTTTCTGTTACCTAAAGGCAGACACGTATCCTCTGTAAATAACTCTGTCGATCAAAATGACAAGAACAAAACATGAAGCGTGTCACTCGTGTTCAATGCAGTCTGAAGCCGACGTGCAGCTTGAAGTCGTGCTCAGGCTGCATAGGGCCTCTAGTTTTTAAATTCAGACTTAATTTATTAGCAAGTGACTCCAAAAAGTTTGTACTTGCAAGTTTTTCAGACAGGTTTGGGAAGGACGTGGCAAAAATTAATGGGCTCTACAGCCACTCATGCTGATAGTTTCTCTTGTCGCCCATAGTCTGTATGAGTGAGATTTCTCACAGGTCACTGCTCTGCTGATAAGGTCATAAAGGACATCAGGTGATAAGAGCCAGATCTTTTCTGTAGAATGGGGTCTAGGACAAGATCTTCCATTACTGTTGACAGTAGAGGAGGAGCTAATCACATCCAGATGTTGTTGGGATGTCTATATGACAATCTAAATCTCTTCAAGCAGCTTGTAATTTAGTTAACGTTGATGGCTCTGTGTAAGCACAGCAGGAGTATTTGACTGGGTTACTTTTGAAGTCCTGAAAGTAAACAACATTAAAAAGACAAATCCCTTTGAAGTTCTTGGTTTCTAGATCATGTCTAAACTCTGACAGTGACTATCATTATTGAGTTTTCAACATTTAAGTCTAGTAATAAAGCAACCTCACCACAGGGAACCCAGGAGTATCCAGGCAGGTAAGCTGAAATGAGCATCAGCTGGAACTGTGTCACCACTATCAAACCATGGTACACTTGACTAATAGGCCCACATGTACAGACTTGCATTTACATCAGCAAGGCACAAATCATTTTAAATAGGTCTAGTTCAGCATTAGCTCAATCAAGTTTCCTGTGTGAGTCAGTGTGCCACTGAGTGCTGATACCCGATCGTACATATGTACCTTTGCGGGGATGTGACTAGCGGACGTCCACATAGATATCCTCAAGTATGCGTGCACTCCAAAGGAGTGACGTATGAGTATGTTGGGGGCAACATGACACTGCTACTCCTCATGTTACTTAGAAGGTTGTGCTTAAATGATCCCACCAACCTTGCTTAGCTGGCCATAAGAGGTTGAGCTGCTAAACCATTTCCTCTTCCTGCCATAAAGCATTGGGTTGATATTGAGTGGAATTATTAATACTCTATCAGGTGCATTTACTATTGATATTGATCAAGTGTCTATCGCAATAGATACTGATATATTGGTAGGTTTAGACAGACAACACCTTAGTTGACAAAAGACTATAAGTGGCAACACTCTGCAAAAGGTTGTTGTCAGCAACATATCTCTAAAAATTGTAGTTAAGCAAAGAAGCACTGAGGCGCCTAGTATGCTTTCAGTGGAATAAAACACAGAGAAGAAAAAGTTAATTGTTGCAAAAGCACACACCAACACATAAATAATGACTAGCAGGACAAAGTAACAGAGTAAAGATAAGCGGTTTGCATGTCATACAACAGCATAACTAAGTAATTCAATGTGAATAGGCCCCTAATGAGTAATATATACTTCCTTTTTACAGCATACCTGCTCAGTTGACAGTTTCAAGTTGACTTTCAAAACAACAACCACCATAATTAGCACCCATTAATCATCATTTTGGGACAAGTGATTACTTCATTGTTCATGATTCTAAGGCCATAAACAAGAAGCATTAATTATCTAACAGGCACGCTGCAGCAAAACCCTAACCTCCTGTAACTCATGTGTTTTTCATAAACAATCATTGCACGTTTGCATCAGCATGCGTCTTTGTTTTGATTTAGCAGGAAAATAGGCATTATTTGAGGGACTCATCCAGCTGCTGCAGTGCTTTAAAGGTCAGTCATATTTCATGTCCTCATCAGTTTTTCCCTGATGCAGTGAAGCACACTCATGGTGAGCATTTCTGTTTTTGGGGCTGACTGAAGTTATCTGCGAGGCTGCAGGGATGTGATACTGTTAGTCTCAACTCTGACAGCCCATTCTGATCTTGTGTTACACACTGGCTCTTCTTCTCACTTCTTAATTTGCATACTATGTATACATCAAGGTCAAACTTTCTTCGATTTAAGAAAAAAGATAGACTGAATCCCATTTCATAAAATTATTTCAATTGACTGTCACTAAGTGCATGAAAGCATTTCACAAAACAGTGAGACTGAAATTTCTGCCCACTCTTCTCCCCACTATACTTTGCGTATTACAAAATTCAATTGGGTAGAGAGTGTCTATGAATGAGACATGTCATCTTCGACACAGATTCTAAATTGGATATGGGTCTGCACTGAGATTGGGCCCATTGTAACACATAGATATACTTTGATCTAAATTATTACAGTATTGTATGTTTTAGGTTGCTGTCTTTATGGAAGGTGAACCTCCACCACACTCTTTTTGAAGCCTCTAATATATTTTTCTTTCACAACTGCTTGCCAGTCACATATCTTCCTATCATTTTCTCTATCCCTGAAAAAGAAAAACCCTCCCCTCTGTATGACGCGGCCACCGTCATGCTTCATGGTATGTTCGGAAAGATGTAGAGTGTTGATTTTCTGTCACATGCGGTATTCTGATTTTTAGACCAGAAAGTTCCATGTTGGAGTAATTTGACCAGTAAACATTCTTCCACGAGCTTTCTTTGTTAGGAATGTGTTCTTTGCCTGATCTCTCTTAGATTATCGCTGCTCTTTGCACACCTGCTAGTAATCAGTTTCTTTGTTTAGTTGAGGCTTTTAAGGAGCTGCTAGATGACCATTTGACGCCTGATGCTTGACTGTCTTTGGTAGGATCAAGCAACTTCATACTCGTTCTTGCAAAGTCCTAGACTTTTCCTTGAGCGCTACACTTTCAAGTTGCAGTTCCAAACCCTTCATTCCTTACCTTTCTCAAGACTCGCCTGACACTGGATGCCTCTCACTCCACGGTCGTCCTCCTTTACCCTCTGCTGCTCCCTGCCTTCGCATTCGTTGTGTTTTTTAGTTTCTTACTTTGCACTGCTTCTGGTTAATTGGCTTTTGTGTTTGTTTTTACTTTGCAAAGCGCTTTGGTCAATGTGAGGCGTTGCTGGAAGGTGATAAATAAGTAAAGTTTGATTGATTAATTGATTGAAGATTATAGTTATAATCTGAGAAAATGGGAAAATGGTCAGAGAGGTTTGAATAGTTTTGCAAGGCAGCATGTTCCACAGCATCACAATATAACTGTTTATCTAACTAGTTTAGGAGGAGTAAACCATTTATTATCATAAGAATACATCACATATTCACTTACCATTGATAAACATACCACACAGAGGTTATTAGAATGGCTTAAAGCAGACATTGTGTGCATAAATAATAACTGGGGCTGTCTATGTCTGGAGAAAAACTCAACAAATGAAGACATGAGTCCTCACTAGTGGCTCGGAAATTACTATCCGGTGGAACCATCCTGTGCTCAGTCAAGCTGTGCTGATCGGTATGCACCTGCAGACAGATGAGTGTGATGCATCAATAAGTTCTGAAAAGGCTTTCTTCTTAAGTATTAAACCTGTGCTGAATAACAATCCCTTTAAACCCATCTGTTTAATTTTTCTGCTCATTTACATCATTGTTTCGGATTCAGTGCTCGGCTGTGCAATAAACTCATCAGACGGACACCATCAGACAACCGATTCGTATCTCCCCACCCAGAGGTTCCTGCTTCTGGTTGATAACAGTGCTGTAGCTGTAGACTCACCTAGCACCTACAAAAAAAAACTTTTTGTAGATGCTAGGTCACTATTCAGTCTAAGTGAATAGTGAGCTGGTGCAGAACCAGGTAGGTGACGTACTGAGGGCGAAGCACGCTGGGAGCCGTGCTGTTCTGTCGGCAGGCTGAGCGGTGCTTTGTCATCTGCTAAAGCTGGTTTGTGTACACACTGATGGGTTTGAGCTGTCAGGGAGATGACACCCCCTCCTTATGATGGCAGATAAACACTCGGCGCAGAGTGGCACGCCCTGTTACCAAAACAGACTGAAAAGCATTGGGAGGCATTAGGGAGAAAGAGAGCGATGAGAAACACGAGAGCACGAGCGAGTCTGGGTTGTGAACTCTTATCCAGTTTTCTTCCCCGTCAGTTTTACTCCCCTTCCTCTTCCTCCGGCTGCTTGTTATAGAAAACCAAGCCTTTTCGCAATGCCATTAGACAGCAAGGTTTTAAAGTGGCAAGAGGCAGGGAGAGCCTGCTTGTTATTTTGCCTCTATTGTCAACGAGAACCCTGCCGTTTCTTTCAAGCGAGTGCATCACTTTACAGACAAGGTTGTATAAAACGTTATGACCGAAGTCTCATAACTCCCTTACAGGGAGACTTCAAGGCTCCCTGTAATGGTCAAGACAATGAAACAACCTCAGCAACATGCCGGACGAAGGTGGGAGGAAGAAATGAGGAAAGCATGGCCGCCAGAGGACAATGTCAGTTTACACATCAACAGAACTCAAGTCAAGCCTAATCTGAATTAGCAGTACTGTTGACAAATATTTGTTCCCAAAACCTTTTCTTCAATTTTTGCTTTTTTACTCACTTCAATGTTTCCAATAGTCAAAAAATTGAATTGAAGAATTACAAAATGCAAGCTTTAAATTACGATTTCATTGTTAAAGAGAAAAAGATCAACAAAAAAACATTACCTTATAGGAAAAAAGTAATCACTCTCCGTTTTAGATAGCGATTCATTGTGATTCACCACATTTTTTTGTGGAAAAGTGAGTTCATAATCCAAAAACTTACCTAAGACCAGTCCAGTATGATAAATAAGTTACTAAATCACCTTACTGACAACATGTGCAGGAACATTTTCAAGAGTAGATGAAAAACATATGTTCCCACCTTAATCAGAAAAAATGAGAGAAAGAGACAAAAAACATGAGGGAGAGAAATAAAAAAACAGAGCTAATATAAAGTTAATGGCAGCAATAATTGTAGATATTATTTATTGGTCTCATTAAACCTAATTTCCTAATAGAATGAGTTGGTATATTCAAAAGTTTACTTTCAGTCATAAAAGCTTGTATGAAACATTTCCCCTGACTTCGTTTTGTATCCTAAAATGTTAGGCAAAAAAACATCTACCCCTACATCATAAGAACTAGGGGTAGATTAGGGTTTTAAAAGCAAAACATTTAAAACTATAAAGCCATAAAATGGTGATGGGAGAAATGTCAATGTATAACTATTTGAAAACTATAATATCACAAAAATAAGTCCTTGGCAGCAGGGGCAACAGTACTAAGCATTCAACACATTCTCTTTACCTTCTTTGTTTTTTGACATCTTTTAGTGTGTTACATTTCCACCTACAGGTCTTTTCTTGTGTAGGTATAAGAAAATATGTACATTTTTTTTCATTGATGAAGAAGAGTAAAAGTTGGCTTTTTAAGACCTCAGTACGTCTCATGTAACCTGCTTGCTTAATATTTTTCTCAGCTGTTGTAAAGGAAACGGCGTGGCCTCTAGGTAAATTCTTGCATGGGGGCATCAATGTTTACTTGACATAAAAGAACTCATGCTGAATGTAGCAGAAAGTTTTAACTTGTCTTGATTCATTATATCAACGTGTGTGTGAATTATTAGTTTTCCACTGCAAACATTCATAGTCACAAACTAAACCAATCGGTCTCTCTTCCGCAGAACAGGTAACTACAACTTGTGCAAGCTAATCAAGTTCAAGGACACACAATGTTAAGAATTATAAGAAGGTTTTTTCAGTGCTGATTGCAAAGTGATTTGAAGAAAGCAAAAAGATATATAAATGGTCTTAATCAGCCAACGCCAAAGTCATTTTTGCTCCCTCTCATCTTCTGCTATGAAAAGGTGGCAGTGCTTCGGGTCCGGTCAACAAACAGAAAGAAAATTACCCAAAAAGGGATGAGAAGGATCTCTGACAGAGATGTTGCTGCATTCATCACAGCAGGAGATCCCAAATGATCAGCAATCAAAAGAGAATAGTGGCCCACACATCGAGTTCGAACCCTTATCATCCCTCAGCTGGAAGCCCTGCGGAGACGTCGGACCATCTTTAAGAACAAAATAAAAGAAGAATCCGAAATTGCTCAAGACGACAAGTGTGACAATACACGGTTATCATGGGCATTTCTGGAGCATTCCTGCCTTGTTAAAGATAAAGTGATTCGGTTAAACGGAACCGTGTTACAGATTGCTCCATCACACACCCTTGTAGGTCTCAACAATCACTGCAGCGTAGGTCACTCAGCCGAGTGAAGTCAGAGCCCAAAGCTCCAAACAGTGCTGCACACCAGATCAGAATAAGCTCATGAACATTTAGATAAAAGCTTGAAAAAGGGCAAACATATAATTGCCTGGATTTAACAAAGTAAATATGCACAAGCCTCCTACTACATGAGTAATTATCTCAGCTTGGAAACTATTTTTTAACCTCAGCTGATGTAATGACTAGAGTCTCATCGTAGAAATCCATGTATCCTGTGGCAGTCAAAAACATGCTCCTCTGTTTAAGAAGAGTCAAACGATTGAAAAGCACTGATATTCCATCACTGTTATTTTTTTTCTTCCCTGATGACACAGACATGTTCCTAGATGACAAAGGCAGGATTCATTGGACTCGAGAAAGAGTTGTTCAGGAAGCATAAGACATTATCTTCATACATGGGTCAACCTGAGAATCTCTGGGATGTGCAAGAGAAAGCTTCACAAAGTGGGTCAGACTCTCCCATCATCAGTACAAGCGCTTTGTGAAACATTTAGATGGAAATAAATTGCATATTAGAGTCTGACCTTGTTTTTTGTGGTCACTTTTCTTTAGCCGGGGCGGTGTGGAAGTAAGCAGCTCTGCTGTGTTTTGAGAATAAAACAAATTCCCACCCTTTTCAACAGAGACGTGTTCAGCATAAAGAAGCACAAGAGAATTTGTACAGAAATGCCAACAAAAGCAATTCTTGAACATGGAGGAGAAAAGAACATTTCCTTGCGGTGATATTTGGACTCAGCTGTCGACTGGGTCAACAGAAGTTCCTTGTATGAGGAACTCTAGTAAACATCTTTGGACGAAATGATGAAACACATATTTCAAAACATAAAGTCAGAGCTGCTTTCCAGCTTTCTTTTATATTTGCTTTTGTGCGTTAAAAGCTTTTGAAATTCATTTTCACTGTGAAAAACATCACCTCTACTCCAAGCTTGACTTTTTCATTCATACGGATCCTTGGCACAAGGTTCATGCGCTGCTGAAAACATCAACAATGACTCGGCGCTGTTCAACAGTCTCAATACGGCAGGGCAACTTGCAGAAGCAAGCCACATTTAGTCCTCACACCATTTCTTGATGGGGGGAAAAAAGTCACCTGAAGGTGGCAGTACTGATTCAGATGATGTGTTGCAACAGTAAACTGTTCATTTCTGATCTGTGTGACTTGAGTCACACGAGGGAGTGTTGTTAAACCCCTAACCCTAAAAACAAACATGTCTCCAAATCACGTTGACACTGATTTCTGTGTTCATGGAGAGAATCTCAAGGCATATATCTGAAGAGGAGGATTTTGGGTTGGAAAAGCTGTTTCGCTTTTTGCAGGTGATACGGTCCTGTTGGGTTCTTCAAGCTGTAATGATGACATCATCATGCAGTGGAGCAGCTCAAAGATGGATGCAAAGTGGAAAAAATAAGATTCAGCTCCTCTGTATCTCAGGTCTTGGTTCTCAATCAGTAAAAGGTGAAATGCTTTCTCCAGGCAGGGGTTTAGGAGCTGCCTTAAGTATATATGTTATGTATACTTCACAAGTAATGATAGGATGGATTGGAAAATATATGTATATGGATACATCCTTTATACGGTGGCTGGACTCAGCCTTTATAATATGATGAAGAGATGAGTCATCCAGAGGGTAGCTTAGAGCAAAAGCAGATATTTTTTCACATGGGACAGCGTTAGTTGACATGCTTCAGAAAGCATTAGGAATGCATCTCTTTAGGGGATTTTCAGGCAGACAACACATAGTGGATCCATTCCCCCAGAATGAGCTGAACAGTGATGCTAGATAGGGGGAAATCTGGATTTACTTCCTGGAATTTGTTGCCCCAGATTGTCAAAATTGGATAATAATGAATGAAAGCCATTATTATATATAAATATGTCATAAAATAAAGAGATAAGGTGAAGCAAAATCTTTTTTTTCCCCAATATCTTGATTATGTGCTGGTGAAGCAGCAGTTAGGTGATAGCCTGAAGTTGAAGAAAGCAAGACAAGTGGAGCTCTGGAAATATTTTCAGTTTTTTCTTTACTTACCTGCAGGTTACACCATCCTGGGATGATAGAGGTTACTGGATGACACACGTGATCATAAATGTTGCTTGATCTTTGCTAAAGTAGAATGAAGCACAGAAGAACCAGAAGACGAAGAGGACGCTCCGTTAAAACACCTGGTTACCTCCACACCAATATTTCTATGAAAAAAGGAAACAAAGAGTCGTAAGTGCTAGTTTGTCATCTGGAATTGAAAGGAAGTTATACTGTTGAGAAAGGTAAAGCCTTATGGCACTCAGCATCCAAGGTCCAGCATTGAGAGTGGACAAGAACCAGAAAGACCAATTTGGGGAGAACCACCATATAGCTTACAGTTATTTTATCTTTGCTTATTAAAAGCTTTCAACTAGCTACACCTGTACTTGCAGTCTGGATTGTTTTCTTTTTTTTTACATTTCGGACATGTCATGTGGCTCATGCGCTGCTAATAACACAGACAGAGACACAGATCTGCTCGACAGTCTGAGCAAACCAGGGCAACTTGTCAGTCCTGACTTTATAGAAAACCTGGATGCTGAGACGGAGGCAGCTAAATGGAATTCATGCATCATTTATCGTAGAACACCAGTTCTCCTCCTGTCAAACTGTCTTCTCTGGAGATGACTGTAGGGATTTCTGCTGAAAATACAAGCATTTTTTTTTTTTTACTGTTCTCCACTTCAGCTCATAACTTTGTTTCCTTGTTATCATGACTTTTCTTTGATAGAGAGAAAATTCTATTCTCCATTTAAGGTCTGATTAAGATTGTGTTTAAATTTCTACCATTTTGTTTGGTGGTGTTTAAGTTTTTATTTGTATGCAAAAATGTAAAAGGACTGAACTCATATAGCGCTTTTCCAGTCATTTTGACCACTCAAAGCGCTTTACACTAGAGTCACATTCACCCATTCGCACTCACAAACGCTCACACATTTATACA